>JAOTOL010001492.1:1047500-1264351 GCA_034440575.1 Imbricaverruca yamaguchii
CACGGTGAATGCATAAGCTATGCATTGAGATACTTTCACGATTTTGCACACACCATCATGGAAGTGGGGTTGGTGTGCATCTTGGGCCGGACATTTTTGGTTATTCGCTCTTTTCCACTTTAATTTTTTTCAAGTTAAGTTTAAGGTTAGCTTAACGTTTTCAGGCGTCCAAATGGTAGCTTTCAAAATTTCGCAACGCGAAATGGTCGGCTTCTAGTCGTGTATAAAATTCTTGAGAATCCAGTGAGCATAAGCGGTAAGGATACCATCCAGAGCATACAATGTACTTTTAAACATAAAAACAACCATTATGGGTGCTTTCCTTCACCTATTGCGTCAATTTGCAAGCTGAATGTACATTACTCCCATCGCACGTAACAGTCCATTATATCAATCTAGGTCAAGCAGTCAAATGTCATTAGTCACGCGACAAACCCTCCCCTTTAGTCACATGCCGCAGGCCACACGGGTTCGAGTAGGTGCAGTCTCCCAGTCCTGAGCGAAACTGGTTTCTCCCTACGTCGGGCGGGCGCCAGCTATTGGTTGACATTCCGCCTACAAAACGGCCCAAGTGGCCCAAGACAGAACAGCATACCTGCTGGAAATAGCGTGAGGTGGTCACCCTGTCCACCACTTGTAAAAAGCGCTTGCCCACGCTGGGCCCGGGTTGACCAGCAGCGGCACTCGGAATGGCCGAGGCTGTACTGCCACTGCAACAGTGACGGTGTATTGTCACGACACAGACTGGTCAGGGGAGGTGGTGGGGGCTGTACTGCCACTGTAATAGTAACGGTGTACTGTCACGATACAGACTGGTCAGGGGAGGTGGTGGGGGCTGTACTGCCACTGCAACAGTGACGGTGTATTGTCACGACACAGGCCGGTCAGGGGAGGTGGTGGGGGCTGTACTGCCACTGTAATAGTAACGGTGTATTGTCACGACACAGACTGGTCAGGGGAGGTGGTGGGGGCGGTACTGCCACTGTAATAGTAACGGTGTATTGTCACCACACAGACTGGTCAGGGGAGGTGGTGGGGGCGGTACTGCCACTGCAACAGTGACGGTGTATTGTCACGACACAGGCCGGTCAGGGGAGGTGGTGGGGGCGGTACTGCCACTGTAATAGTAACGGTGTATTGTCACCACACAGGCCGGTCAGGGGAGGTGGTGGGGGCGGTACTGCCACTGCAACAGTGACGGTGTATTGTCACGACACAGGCCGGTCAGGGGAGGTGGTGGGGGGGTCCCGGTAATAGTGACGTGTATTTGCCACTGTAATAGTGACGGTGTATTGTCACGACACAGGCCGGTCAGGGGAGGTGGTGGGGGCTGTACTGCCACTGCAACAGTGACGGTGTATTGTCACGACACAGGCCGGTCAGGGGAGGTGGTGGGGGCTGTACTGCCACTGCAACAGTGACGGTGTATTGTCACGACACAGGCCGGTCAGGGGAGGTGGTGGGGGCTGTACTGCCACTGTAATAGTAACGGTGTATTGTCACGACACAGGCCGGTCAGGGGAGGTGGTGGGAGCTGTACTGCCACTGCAACAGTGACGGTGTACTGTCACGACACAGACTGGTCAGGGGAGGTGGTGGGAGCTGTACTGCCACTGTAATAGTAACGGTGTACTGTCACGACACAGACTGGTCAGGGGGGGGGGGGGGGGCGTTACCCCCCCCCCAAAAAGGAAGGGAGGGTTGCAGGTCAGGGAGGTGGTGGGGGCTGTACTGCCAGTGTAATAGTAACGGTGTATTGTCAGTTAGTTATTTGGGTTTAGGGTCGACCAGGTAGGTGTATTGTCACGACACAGGCCGGTCAGGGGAGGTGGTGGGGGCTGTACTGCCACTGTAATAGTAACGGTGTACTGTCACGACACAGACTGGTCAGGGGAGGTGGTGGGGGCTGTACTGCCACTGTAATAGTAACGGTGTATTGTCACGACACAGACTGGTCAGGGGAGGTGGTGGGGGCTGTACTGCCACTGTAATAGTAACGGTGTACTGTCACGACACAGACTGGTCAGGGGAGGTGGTGGGGGCTGTACTGCCACTGCAACAGTGACGGTGTATTGTCACGACACAGACTGGTCAGGGGAGGTGGTGGGGGCTGCACTGCCACTGTAATAGTAACGGTGTATTGTCACGATACAGACTGGTCAGGGGAGGTGGTGGGGGCGGTACTGCCACTGTAATAGTAACGGTGTACTGTCACGACACAGACTGGTCAGGGGAGGTGGTGGGAGCTGTACTGCCACTGTAATAGTAATGGTGCATTGTCACGACACAGACTGGTCAGGGGAGGTGGTGGGGGCTGTACTGCAGCTAGTTTTTTGTTTGGGCTTTAGGGCACATTGACCATGTTGATCATATAGTGCCCATAAGCGTCTTCCTTTCTACCTAGGTTTCAGGCTCTGGCCAGGGTTACTTCCAAGTGTAGTGATAATTAACCATGCCCAAACCAGTGCAATGTCTTTACCTCCCTGGATAGATGACAGCAAATCGTATTTGTGAGAGAAACCCGAATAGTCGGTGGGGGCCCCACTGCCAATGAACAGTGACGGTGTATTGTCACGACACATACCGGTCAGGGGAGTCGGCAGAAACAGCTAGGGCTGCACTTCCACTGGGACCAGTGGCAGTAAACCGTCACGACAGGGGCCGGCCAGGGAAGATGGCGCAGAAAATCTAACCGCACAGTGTCACCCAGTCCCCGGACAAGGCAACAGCTGAGGCGATCTGCAGAGGTGAGTGGACGGACGGCGACGGTAGACAGTGTACGAACCTGTCGGGGTTGACAGGAGGTGGACCGTCCTGGTCGTCCTCGTCGCTGGACGAGTCCATACTCGCCAACTCGTCGTCACGGTCGAACTGGTAGGTGGCGCAGCTAGAACACAGCCAAGGTCCGTCGCCAACACTGCCAACGCCTCCAGTATCGAAACCGCCATCACAAGCATAAAGCGCCTGTGGTGGCGCGGAACGAGCGGGGATAAGTGTCAAAAGCGCAGCGAAGTCGAATATCCGTGCCCATGTCACGGGAGAATTACCGTGAGTGACTATACCGCCATGGTCCTTCAAGCATGTACGTGAACTGGAACTGTAAACTGGAAACACAACCTGAATCGCACATACTCGTCCGCCCTTCTTTGCTTGATAGGATCCGGCGAACACATTCAGACTTCAACTTCTCTTAGGTAGCCACCTTGATGCACGCACACACTTGCAATTCTCTTTGTAGTTATTGCAGTAATGTTCTGGAAGCGGCCCAACATTCGCGGTATGCGTGCTTGCTTGCTGGGCTATAGTGTGAGCGCTCTACCACGTAAACAACACGTCACGCCACCTAGCTTAGGTATGCATTCGTGGTTGTGATTTTTGTTATCTTTACTTTGTTGTCATATATATTTGTCTTTGTGGTGTGCATTTCAATGAATGACTTACGTCAATAAACCACTAGTATTAATAAGTAGAACCAAAGTTATTGTCGGATGCAATACACTCGCGCAGCCGCATTACTGATGATGAAATAAAAGCAGTCACCCCCTCATCGGGTTGCGAACCAAGACATCTCCCAATCGTCGTCTGGGACGAATGACAAGTGTTGGCTGCGGTACGAGGTGCACGGGAAACTGCCTGCGCTGGGGAATATCACCGCAAAACTCTTCCTTTGAACAAAGATTGAGAGTATTTCAAGAGAGGTATTGTGATGGAACTTGGTAGATGTGAAACCGAAGGGCAGATCCGGCTCCGAATGAGAAAATACGAACTCGAAGTGTTGTGCTATATCGGGAAATACCGCCTGAAGTGTCCACGGGCGGAAATGCCGGTGCCAACCACTTTCACTGAACAAAGGCTAGGGGCATGTCATGAATAAAATTGTTCTCATTGGTGAAAATTTAAGATGATGATTTTAGGGTTTTTAGTGTGCGTCAGCCCGTGTGGATTATATTGCACCCATAACAAACTTACTTAGACACGCGTCAGTTTGTCACGTTCGAATAAAAGGTGTCCGGTGGAGTAAGATATCACCTAGGCAGGCGCACATGTCAATTGAAATCGTATCTCCGCGAAGAAGCCCAAAACTGCTCTGGTATATATAAATCGCGAATCGTTTCCCAATAAGTAGGAATAGCATTTTTATTTTTGGGTGGCCCAAAAATTGTGTGGTTCTGGTCGATTTTTCTGTCCTTTCTGATTCAAATAATTTTTGCTTTATCAAATATCCCCCAAAATGAACCCCAGACCCAAAAACATGACGAAAAACATGAAGCCGTGAAATTCTGGGTCCCCTGATGACGTCACTTTTGGATTTTTTGGGGTGGTGGTGTTGCACCATACTCGTCGGGCGCTTTCCGATGACACCTCTTTCGTGTTTGTACGACGCTTAGTTTGGATATTACAGAGGGGGTCCTATCAGCCCACCCGAGAGAGTGAGGATCTGACCGGAGGGACGGGACAGGTTAATTGCTGTTCGAATCGTTGTAATTCGGTGTAGTAATTCGCGAGTTACTCATGTGGAATAGTGTACCACGACACGACAGGGCGCAGGTTTACACTACTGTCGCAGAACAGAGATTCAGAAAAATTGTTACAAAATCGCATTCGGCTACTTGCAATTTCCCTTCGGCAGTGCCTGCTTCCTCCACTTACCATTTTTTTTCGGGAATAATTTTGAACTCTAACACCCCAGCTCAGAAGAGGTTTGGAAGTCTGACCCAGGTCTCAGACAGTGGAGATTTACGTGGGGGCTTGAGACTTGACTCAGACAGTGGAGATAGGGGCTTTGGAGTGTCATACAGTGGAGACTCAGCACGACGGTCTTACTCTCTGCACCACCCCGTGTGGCGGTCCTGTGTTGTGTACCCCCTCCCCCTGTGTAACGGTGCTGTGTTGTGTACCGACCGTGTGGCGGTCCTGTGTTGTGTACCCCCTCCCCCTGTGTAACGGTGCTGTGTTGCATACCGACCGTGTGACGGTCCTGTGCTGTGTGCCTGCCCTGTGTGACTGTGACGTGTCGTGCAATAAGACGGGCCCAGCCCACCTGGGTGACCGTTCAGCAGCCAGGCTGGACGTCTCAGACGGAGCCAACTGTTCCGGGGGTCCGTCGCTGTCGGACGGCGGCGGCACAGGCGAATCGGTCCGGTCCCGCTCCCGGTCCCGCTCCATCTGTCGGTACAACACGGACATTTAGTCACACCCCAGGACAGCTCAGTCTGTCCCTATATAACTGACTGGCCGGTGCATAGTACAGCATAACCCAGCACCAAACAGTACAGCGAGGTACGGCTCCGTTTGTCGGTACAACGCTGATACTCAGTAACTGAACGGCACAACGCATCACATCACAGCACAGCATCGTTTGTCCGAGCAGCACTTGATCACAGTGCATAACAGCACAGTACAGAACAGCACAGAACACAGCACAGCACGACACGACTTCGTCTGCCAGCACAGTGGTGACACTGAGTTGGCAGACATCACAGCATGCAACTGTTTCGTCTGTTGGTACAGCATTGATACACAGTCACAGGACAGCACAGGACAGATCACAGCTGCACAGCACAGCTCCATTTTCCGTACATAACTGAGCTACAGTGCACAACACATCACAGCGTGGCACGGATCCGTCTGCCCATACAGCACTGATAATGAGTCACAGCACAGCACAGCCGGGATTTCGGCTGTCTTAGCCAACATCCCGACACATAGCATTGGCATTAGTCCAGCTTATCCGAACCGGCAGAGTGCACAAGCCAGCCCTGCTTGGTCACAAGATGCCGGCGCCCACTGACCTTGCCCAGCTTCATGAGGTTGACCTTGGTGCGCAGGGTCATGCAAGCGCCGCCCTCATACAGCACCGACATGTCGGTCCAGAGGCCACGCTGATCACTGCGGGGAGCCGACACCGACAGGATGCGCGGCGCCGCCGACCCCAGGTCACACGAGGTCACCACCAGCTCCTCGATGAAGAACGGTAGCTGGCGACATGGTCACAACATCGCAGCGTCAGTCTCGATATCGTCCGAGCAGGCGACGCGCATCGCATTGTCGTCAAACCAGATAACACATCACGTCAGTTCCAGTGTTTATACCAGTCTCGACACGTCATAAGAGGCAGCTACTACAGAAGGATGTAAGCTGCTTACGACAAGCAGTGGAAACGCATCAGCAGTTTGATAGAAACACCGACAACACGAACGTCTCAGATGAAGCGGACATCCTTTCCTGAAGTTGTTAACAAACATGTCACACCCCCTCCACCACCTTCCAGTTAATGCTGCTACCGGGCATACCTAATCCTGGCCTCCGCCTCCAGCTCACTCACCTTCAGCTTGGAGAGCTTTCTCTGGACTCGGTTCTGTACCAGTTCAGCCCACTTCTGACTGCCGAACACGTCAAATGCCAGTCGGCCAACGAGCGCATTGAACCACATGACGTGCCCGGTGGTGGTCAGGGTGTCAGCCGGAGAGGGAGGCCGAGACTCGGAGCTGTCCTGCGGTGTCTGAGAACGTCAACTCACGGTAAATGTGACAATACGAGTTGTTTTGCCAAGCATGTGGAGGACACACATCATCGTCAATTGTGAACAGCCAGATACACTTAAGATTAACGAGAAAATGTTTCAGCTGGGACAACAATGACAGTGCAATTGCCTGCGTTTCTTGAGAGCAATCACAAGATTGAAGTTAATGTTTCTTGGTGCAACATCAAGCTCAATTGGGTGCTTCTCGGGTGCAATCACACGATTGAAGTTGATGTTCCTCGGTGTAACACCAAGCTCAATTGACCTTGATGTGTTCCAAAATGGGACATATTATGTCATTTAGTGGAACGATATTGTGTCATATGATGCACATTGATTGGAAATTAGATTTCCTAACTAAAGGCGGTGTCAATTAAAAGAAAACTGATACCACAATTGCAATCACCTAAATCGACAAAGTGCCACATAGTGCGTGATTTGATGAGACAGGGCTGGTTTCAAATTGAACCGCATTATTTTAATTGCGAGCAACACGTACCGCTAAAACTCTCTGGTGACTAACCTGCGCCGACATCTATAAAATGACCACATTCCGTACATCATAACGACCAGGGGAAAAGATCACCACGCAATTGCAGGTATCATTACCATGGATCGGCGGCGTAGTGGTGAAGCTAGTCCACATGAACCAAGCCTCCAACTCACTGTCCACCCACTCACAGCGGTCATCAGTTTCGACATGTAATAGTCGAAGTCGAGCTTGGGCGTCAGTTGGACGGGCGCGGCGATGTTGGGCGAGACGTCTGACTCGAACTCCGGGTCGGCGGCAGGGGCGGCTGCAGCCGCAGCCGCAGCCGCCGGTGGCTCAGCCACAGCAGAGGCCTGCTGCAGCTGACGGAACCTGACACCGCCAATGTAGTCATCAGACAGCGACGAATCCCGACAGTACCGCTACTGGCAGTGGCACAGTTGTCTACTGAAAGTTGTCTCTGTCCGGACAAAGGCGTCACTGGACAGAGACAACTTTCAACAGTACCACTACTGACAGTGGCACCCCCGGACAAAGGCGTCACTGGACGGAGACAACTTTCAACAGTGCCACTACTGACAGTGGCACCTCCGGACAAAGGCGTCACTGGACGGAGACAACTTTCAACAGTACCACTACTGACAGTGGCACCTCCGGACAAAGGCGTCACTGGACAGAGACAACTTTCAACAGTACCACTCCTGACAGTGGCACCCCCGGACAAAGGCGTCACTGGACAGCAACAACCCCTGACAGTACTACTACTGACAGTGGCAGTTTCATACAACGGCGTCACCGGACAATCAGAACTCCTGACAATAACGTGGCCGAACAATGTGATTGGACAACAACACCTTCTGACAATGAGATATCCGGGCAGCGAAGTCGCCAGACAAGAACACCCAAAGAAATAACATCACCAGACAATGACAATGCTGAACAGCTATTGGGACGTAACGGATACCTACCCGAGCAAGGACGTCACTTAAAGTTACCACATTCTTACACCTCCACTAAGGTGGTTGGTTATTGGGGTTTAGGGGCGCATCGACTACGTCGGTCATGTAGCACTAAGGAAGGTGGAAAGTCCCTTCTTAATGACATTATGCAATCTGGCAGGGTCTGACGAAGGTGGGAAGATAGCACCCAGTTATAGAGCAACTTACTCTCACATCAGCAAATATAGGCACGCCGATGTTACCGCCGGAATCTCCTACGCCAAGCCCTGGTGGCGAAGTAAGACACTCCATGCCAGACTTAAAACACCAACTTACCACTCCTGTTTACCGCGGTCCGTTCTGGCGAACAGCGTCAGCGTCTGTTCCGCTTCGGGGGGCGCCGCTCCGTCCAGCCCCACCGTCTCCTCCTCAGCCTCGGACCCTCCGTCTGACCACACAAACACGGCCCATCAGTGAATGGCAGCACCCTTCGGCGACCGCTCCAATGCCGTCTCAGTTTCCACAGCCGAAAACCGCCTCAGGGCATCTCCCACACGTCATGACCGGCTCGGAAAAGAACTTTCTCAGACGATGACCGTTCAAGAGGATCTTCCTCGACCATGGCCGTCTCCGGAGATCTATCACACAACATGACCATTTCGAAGAATCTTCTCACAACCGCCTTCAAGTATCCCCCAGACGGTCATCGTCTCGGAGGATATCTCCAATCTATCTCGGTTCAGAGTAAGCCCCCAAGACTACGACCGCCTAAAAACATCCTCATGTGGTAATAATCGTCTTGGTGAACCTCTTCTTCCCCTCACATCATGAGCATCCGCCCCTCGACAGACGACTAACCTCTCTCGTCTCGCAGGTTTCACCCATTTCACTCATCATCATCTTTCGCAGGTTTCACCCATCCATTTCACCCATCTTCAGACAGCTGACCTCTTCTGTCTCAAGAGTATCACCCTCACCCTCTCCCGGACAGAGGATTTCTCCCTCTCTCTTCTGTCTCACGAACATTATCCCCATACAGACGGCTGACCTCTCCTATCTCAGAGTACCACGCCCCTCCCCGACAGACGAATTATCACTCCTATATCACGAGTATCACCCCTTCCCAGACAGACGGCTGACCTCTCCTATCTCGCGAGCATCATCCCCTTCCCGACAGACGGCCGACCCCTTGCTTCACGAACATCATCACCCACAGACGGCTGATCTCTGATATCTCACAGTGCGACCCCTCCCCGGAAGACTGCTAGACTCCCCTGTCTCAAGAGTATCATCCCCTCTTGAACAGACGGCTGATCCCTCCTACCACCTCGTCAGAATCACCCCCTCCCGACAGACAGCTGACCTCTCCTGTCTCACGAGCATCACCTCCTCCCCTCACGGCTGGCCGCTCACCACTGGTATGGCCGCGAACAACCGTCGGACGCAGTGGGCTGGACTCCAGCGCCATGGAGCGGGTGACACGTCGGCAGTTGTCCAGTCGGATGCAGACCGGGTACCGTCGGCTCCACTGTCTGCCGGACACGGACGGCACGTCACAGTCGGCGTCCGGTGCGCTCACGCACAACCCGCCGCTAAAGCTACACACCTGCCGGCTGTATTTACTCAGTGAAGATGTTCAGTTCGCCACAGCTCTGACCTAATCAGATGCTTTGCCGTCATCATCGACATACCGTGGCATCACTTCACCTGCTCTGGCGCGGAGGTGACTTACCGTGACCGGACGTGATGCGCAGTGACGATGCGTCACAACCTGCGGTGGCGCGGTGACCTACTATGAGCCTAATCTGATGCTGTGACCCGACCTGACTCGACGTGTTGGCGATTTGACCTGGCGTGGCCTGACTGGGTGTGATCTGACCTGGTGTGGTGCAGTCCTGGCGGCGCCAGTTCTACTTGACAGCCGGCCATATCGTAGATACGCTGGTGCACAAACGGCAGGTTCGGCAGGTTTTCATCACACTGGGCCCGCCTCGAAACGTAGCCTGTGGCACAGTTGCGACACACGTCACCTGCCGCAAGCCTGACGTCACATCAACTCTCCCCAGGATAGTACTTCGATAATTCCCTGCCATTTGGCAACCTACATCGATTTAAATAAAGCCAGCTCATAAAGTGAGGAATATTGCAGGGTAAGAGGTGTTTGACCACATGCTCGGAACAACTATCAAATCAGGCCTATTAAGTGCCTATTCGGTATTCTGAACCTAAAATGCATCGTGGGACCCTACATGTTCGATGCCTCTGTGAGATGAAAATGTCTACAGGCAGCCGGGTCCGTCTGGCCGCCGTGACCTACGACGGTCTGACCTTTGGGGTGAGAGATGCGCAGCATGCTGCCCTCGAGTCTGACGAAGCGTGCCTGGGTGGGCTGGTGCCGGTCCGGCGCGTACGGCCCGGCCACCAGCTCGTGCATCCAGCCCTGCCCGGCAGTCAGATCCAGAGGTCACCACAGCAGCTGCCGAGTATCACCGTCACCGAGTACCGGTGTCACAGAGCCGAGCACCGGCCACGGTCCACTGACAGACACGGTCCAGACAAACATGGCCGCTGGCACATCCATACGCACGCACGGACGACCGCAGTTGGATCTGTACTCAGCAATGCTGGATATGGAGAGGAAAATGTTTAGCTAATCGAATACGGAGAGGACATTTTTATCGAAGTCGGCGACATCAGAATCTGAGTTTGCACGTCCCAGGGAATCTTGAACATTTTTCACACGGCAGTTCACAGCGAAACAGCACCATGCAACCTCAAAATGTGAGAAAAAGCAAGTTTCTGGAAGATAATGTTCTGAATGCAATAAAAGTCCGGATCGCTGGGCTAACTACTTAGCTATTTTGGATTTGGGGCGCACCGACTTTTGCCTGGATCGCTGAAGTGGTAGCACACGAATCGCGCTCAGCATTCGAATAGAGTGTGGACGATTTTCTGTTATGCTTGTATTAATTAACTTGAGGTTGAATGACACTGCGACAAGATGTTGCCCGTACTGATTTTCATCACGACGCCGGCTGGTGTATATCACCACCACCGGCATAATATGTGTGCAGGGGCAGGGGTGATATCCAGAGATTACTTCTTGGATGATTCACATTAGTTCACACAACAATCAGCAGCCCAGATTCTGACGAAATATGGTTTCAGTTGCGACACTTGTGATGAACATAAAACCCGAGAACAATGCAGTTAGAACACTAGGTCAAGCAACATGAGCACCCAGCCAGTCACCAGTCTTCCAAGAAACAGGCAAATACCTGTTTGGGTCAGTACAATTTTCGCATCTATATCCACGAGAAGTTGTAGTGCATGAAGGTGCAATTCAAAGATAAAATTGCGTGATCATTGCCCATATGAATTCGAACCGGTCAAAGGCACATATTAAAATTGCACTGGCACAAACCAGTGCATCCGTTTTCCTTCCTTCAGACGGCAGCAACGTACTCTCTGTGTCATAAACCGCTAGCGACCGTACATACGGCTGTTCAGCATGTATCCCGGCGACAGTGCCCCAACCGCAGCATCATGGGATGCATGCTTGGTAGAGAGGAGGACAGCATGCGAAGGTGTCAAAGCTCCTGATGACGTCCGAACATTTGGGCAATAAGCAGTGCAAGCAAAAGTTTATTTTGGCTGATGAATACACAAGTGCTGGCACATGTGATTGCTGCTAGGAGTCGAGCATAGTGAATATACAGCAGTAATTACAGTAGTGTCTTGTGAAGTTCACGGCAATTAAGTGGAGAAATCAAAACTCTGCCATCAGGAAGTCGAAACAGGTGTATGATGCGTCGCAATCCATATACATTCAGGAATTCCGCGCCATTGTCCCACCTTGTGCATGAGGGCGGGCTCCTCCTCGTGGATGGTGGGTTGGAGGTGAGATAGTGAGGTGACCGCGGGCCCACGGTAGCGCGGCGACACCAGCTGCAACAGAGCGCTGGCCGCCAGCGCGGTCAGCAGGGCTCCCAGCAGCAGACCGGACACGAACGGCGGCAGGGGCGCGGCCAGTATCAGCGCCGTCAGCAGCACCATCCAGTGGCCAACCGACAGCCGCGGCAGCACCGGTACCCAGCCGGCCGACCGTTCTACCCCCTCACTGTCGTCCGCCGCCTCCCGAGCCTCCACCGCCGGCGGCTGCGGCGGCGCCTGACCCTCAGCCGGCGCCGGCGCTGGCTCCAGGATCTCCTCGGCAGCTTCTACGGCCTCCTCCACCGCCTCCTCGTCGATGTACTTGTCCTTCAGCGCCGACAGTGTGACGCTGTCCGGAGGCGGCAGCGGCGGCGGCGGTGACGGCGGCGCCGAGGTCGACGGCCGGCCCACGTGCCGCTGCAGCCGCTCGTAGATCTTGGGTCGGATGTTGGCCAGCCGAAAGTCGCGCCGGGACGGCGACGCAGAGGTGACTATCGGCTCGGCCAGCTCGGCCGCCACCGGACTCGGCACGTTCACGAACGCCACGTCCGGACAGTCGCCCGGCGGCGGCGACGGCGACGCAGACGACGGTGGCGAATCGCACACCGACTCCAGCACGTCCGCCTCGCTCAGCGGCGGCTCCAACTCGGCCGGAGCCGCCGCCGCCGCCGCCGAGCGACCAGAACCGGACCGGTAGTCACTGATCTTGTCTGCCGGTGGAGAGGCGGCGTCAGCACCTCTCCACCTCTTTGACGTCACCCACCCCCACGCACCACGATCCTGATACTACCCTTCCCCCTCCGACGGTACTGACGTTAGCTACTACCCGCGGTTCGGACGTCACCTACCCTCCACAGGCCTGACGCTGTCCACCATGCATGGTCCTGACTTCATCCGACATCCACGATCCGTCAACTACCCTTCACGATCATGACATCACCCACTCTCCACGGTTATGACGTCACCTACCACACAGTCCTGACGGTGTGGTACCACACAGTCCTGACAGTCCTGACCTGACGCCTCCACGATCGTGACGTTACCTACCCCATGAGGCCCTGACGGCGCCCACGTTCTGCGGGGCTGTCGTCACCTACCCTCCACGGTTTTGGTGATCTTGCCGCGCAGCTCCGACAGTCTGGACCAAGTGTCGCCCTCGGTCGCCGACCGGGCCTCGGCCACCTTCTCCTGGGAGGCCGGCACGTCTACACTGGACGAGCGTGACTTGCCGAGACGCGACACCAGTTCTGTCGGAGGGCATCAACCGATCACCAACAGGCACCAGTCAGTCATGAACTGGTCGTCGTCCAGCCATTATCCTTCTATCATCCCATCAATAGGTCTGTCGCACAACACCTGGTCTGGTCAGTGGCCTAATGATACAGACAATAGCCCGCATCATAACATATACACCTGAAGTCGTTCATAATTTAAAACTTCTTCTGTTCAGGGATTCAGTGCCTACAACATCCACAGTGCTCACTATCCGACGACCCAAAATATTTCCACATGGAAAGTTTTGAAGAAAACAAATTCATAGCCTTAACAATATGCACAGCCCAACACAGTCCGCACAGATAAAAAGGACCGCAACCTTAAACTCCCAATGCTTATAATTGCCACAGTCTGTCCTACTCTATACTAGCTTTCCAATTTTTAATCTTTGTGATGACGAAAAAATAACTATCCAGAGGTAGTGAATTTCTATCTCGCATATTAACACGCGCCCTGGATGGCCTCTGCAAATTACGCGCACTAGAGGGGGGTGGGGACGAATTCCGCCCCCATAAGATCTCGGTTCACATTACAGCTAGAGTTACGAAACTTTCAAGGTAGATGGGTACGGTAGTGAACTCTATTGTGTGCAAATTGCATGACCTTAGGTCTATATCTCTAAGGTCAAATGAGGAAAATGTTAATTTTGCTTGCTTTGCGTGCCATGGCTTGGCAGTGCTATGAATCACTGCGATTGTGTTTAAATGCTCCAAAATGGGCTTTAATGGTGCGTGAAGCATGACTAATAATACAATAAGGATGATAGATGCGGCATTTGACCTCAGGTCGTTTATCTATCAGAACTTTATAAAGGCCCTTGAATGCATTTTCGACGCATTTCTTATCTGATGTATTTCAGGAAACAACACGCTTGGGACATGTGAGGAAACTAATGGGTATTATCATAATAATAATAACATAATACTCATACTACTACGACTGCTACTGCTTCTACTACTACCACTACTACTACCACTACTACTACTACTACTAAGAATAATAATGTGAAATAATGATACAACTAAATCCTCACATATTTTAGACTTTCTTTGACGGAGTTGTCTGCTCCATGTTCCCAAGTCATGCTAGGAATAAGGCAACCTGATGAAAAATGTCATCAATGTGTTTCTAGACAAAGCGCACATACCAAGATCAATGGCCATTGTGGTCACCGCACCAATATTGCGCACCTACTGGCTGCATGCAACACCCATACACACCGTCAGATCGGTCTGGTCGTACACACAGTCGGGCACGGCGCCACGGACAGATCCACATCACTCCGAGTCGCCGTCTTGCTGACAGTCACGGCAGCGCCGATACCGTGATCGAATGGCGAGCGCACACGTACCCTCTGCACACGGCGCAGGCCGCCTTGCCTCTCTTCAGCTTGTTTGTCTGGGCCTTGTAGCCGATCCCATTCAGTACTCCCACGCACACGTGACAGCGGCCTGGGGTCACTTGCTCGGTTGGCTCTGGAAGGGGCCTCTCCTGCTTCAGACGCCAGTTCAGGGAGCAGTCCAGAGCGGCCACAGTCCGTCGGTTATGCACTCCTGCCGCAGAGTATGCTGCTGCCCTCTCCTCTATCATCGGCCGGCGCAGAGCCAGACCCAGGTCGCGCAGGAAAAGTCGCCGGCCACATTTGCGTGAGTTTGATCTCACCGAGTCTGGTACGTTGGTGCTGAAGTCGTGCTAGGCGTCCAGGGCGGCCACTTTCACCATGAAGAGGAAGACAGTCGTCGTCCACCCTCCTCGTCGGAACCATGGCTGGGTACGCCTCCAACATGGCATCGCACAGGTCGACACCGCCTTTGGTTGCATTGTAGTGGATGATCACTTCCGGCTTCCCCGCGTTGATGTCGGTCCGGGCGGCGGTCTCGTGAAATGTTGAAGCTACCAGCACCACCTTGTCGGGCTTGGGGAAATATGACACGAGTGTCACGCCCTCAAGCCAGCAGACGATGGTGGAGCCCGTCTGCCGGCCCTGGATCGCCTTCACCTCCGCTGGAAGAAGCTGGCGATTGACCTGGTTGGTCCCCACCACCAACAGCTTGTCGAGCATCAGCTCCTCCATGACGTCGAGAGACTTAAAGTAACGATCCATCGTCACCTTACGTCCCGTCTCGAGAAGCTCCTTCGTCAGGTGCTTCACAAGCTCCACCACAGACGAGAAGGTAGAGTTTTGCGAAGCTTGCTGCGGAGCTACCGATACTCGGCATCAGCCACCGACCACAAATTAACGCTATATTTTCCGGGCTTCGAGAGCATGTGGACTTTGAAGCCGCAGCGTTCCCGGAACCGAACGAGCGTCTCATCGACGCAGACGTCGTATGACGGCTTCAGGTGGCGCCGCAGGTCAAACATGCCGAACACCTGGCGAAGCAGGCAGAATTTGTCGGCTTTATATCTGACAGGCCGACAAAATCCATCAGCTCTGAACTGGAGCGTACATCTGGAGATGACAGGAGTTCCGATCGTTTGTGGCACTCTCACACTTTGCCTTCTCCAGCGGTTTTTCATTGACGTATGGTCAGGTCAGGTCAATCACGCCGTCTTGAAAAACAACAACATGCATGCTGTCATATCAGATGATACTGTCCTCGCCTCCCCGATGAGACCGGGCCTCTGGCGCGTCGGGTTCACTCATCTCTCTCACGCATCTCCTGGAGCGATGAGTAGGCGGCTGCAGTGACCATTCAGTCAGTTTTTGCGGCGGTTACGCACGCAGAAGGCACTTCGGATTTTGCTGAAGTGGGACGTACTCACCTTCCTCCAAGGTACGCTACGACTTTGTCAGCTCTTTCTGTACGCTCCGAACGCTGGGTGCCGAAACGGATTGGTCCCGCAGTACGGCGGCGGCGGCGATCGACGATAATGTGATGATAATGGGGAGGCAGGTGTCTGAACTGACCTTTGACTGGGGAGAGATCATGCAGGGCATCTCTCCACTCGTCGGCACGGCTACGGACATGGTGCCGGCGAGGTGGCGCCACTGGCGGACTGGAGGGATTGTCCGGTGTCGAGCCACTGCTCTGGCCGCCGTCGCCGGACGCTTGCTCCGGCGCCGGCCCGCCGGCCTCTGGGCCTGCACACAGCACAGCATTCACTTCACGGAGGCGTGCAGCGGCACCAGCCTCACAGAGGACACAATAGCGGTACCAGCCACATAGAGGACAACAGCGGCAGCACCATCATCACAGAGGACACACAAGAGCAACGGCACCAGTCTCACAGGACACACCACAGCAGCAGTACCAGCCTCACAGAGGACACACAACAGCAGCGGCACCCGCCACACAGAACACACAACAGCAGCGGCACCCGCCACACAGAGGACACACAACAGCAGCAGCACCAGCCACACAGAGGACACACAACAGCAGCGGCACCCGCCACACAGAGGACACACAACAGCAGCAGCACCAGCCACACAGAGGACACACAACAGCAGCAACACCAGCCTCACAGAGGACACACAACAGCAGCGGCACCAGCCTCACAGAGGACACACAACAGCAGCAGCACCAGCCACACAGAGGACACACAACAGCAGCAGCACCAGCCTCACAGAGGACACACAACAGCAGCGGCACCAGCCTCACAGAGGACACACAACAGCAGCAGCACCCGCCACACAGAGGACACACAACAGCAGCGGGACCAGCCTTACAGGACACACAACAGCAGAGGATGAAAACAAATCACAAGGAAACTGACCACAAAAATGTAATTGATGGTTGCTGAAAAGTTTGGGACGGGTATCCAGCACAGGCTGTGTTCAGTGATTTGGTGTATCACTTGGTAATGATGGGTATTTTGCATCGTTTCGTGTAAAATGTATAATGTAAACTTTAAAGTTCCTAAAAATCCATGGGAGGGATCATCAAAGTTATCCCAAGCGATATCGCTTCCATTGCGAATTTTGACATCCTACTGTGCCGGCTTCGACATCTTATACCTAACGAAAAGCCAACATTTTAACACCGCGAGGGTGCACCGTGTTGCATATGCCAGTCGACCCAGACACGACATAAGAGGACCACGAGACGGACAACTGAGCACATTTCCCGGTCAACACCGTGTCACATCACGTAACGTCACGGTCGAGGTAGTTGGCTCATGCATTAAGCGGGGATGCACGGAGCTCGCGTGCCAATATCTAATGCTCGAACAACACGATAGAAAGGTGTCACCACACCTAAAATTCACGAACATCCCAGAAATGGCAACACTTCCATTACAAGTTCATTGATCTATCCAACACCATAGCAGTGCCATCGTCCAATGTCAGGGCGGTATTTATACATTTATCGAACGGTGCAGATAGCAGGGACAAAATCATGAATTCAGATTGAACGACTGCACAAACTGGGCCCCATTGTCAACCATTCTTAAGAGAACGAATATGACGTAATTTGCGGCGCATTCCCATGCCTTCCTCAGACATGGTAAATTCTTCAAATATCAGGAGTTACCCATCTATCACACCTTTTTTATGTTTGTACTTTATCACACCTTTTTTATCTTTTTTAAACAGGGCTTGTTGCCCAACCACAAATCCGCGAATTGCAGTTGAGCGGAAGGATTTTTGTCGGGAACGTGCCGTCAATGCACCGGGGCGGCCGCCCCGGTAGCTCGTGCCCGACCTAATCGGACCAGCTACCAAATGACCCTCCCAGCAGGGGTCTAAATGCAAGCGCATGAAGCGACTCGAACCCTGTCCTGCCAGGACAGGGGAGACTAATGCAGTCCAGCGACTGAACTGCGCTACTGTGGGGCTGAGTCTACCGTATTTGGATAAGTACGTAACTAGTCGGATCCACCCAACTACTACTTTAACTACCTCTAAAGTTGCACACTTGTCAGCTGGCGAACTAGGTGGTTTAAAAAAAAATGCTCCCTAAAAATTATTAACTTACAAACAAGGCTGGAGATCTGTCACCGAACCAGAGGATAATGGTCCTTATTTACGGGGCATATTTTCTGATTGAAGACGGAAAATGGCGAATTAACATTAGCAGAGTAGGTACTAAACCAGGTATGGGGTCCAAACCACGACCCACCAGGAACCTCCAGCTATGCTTGCAGGTCAACCTCATTCAATTCAAGTAAAGAATATGCCATCTACTGCCTACTTCTACCAATACTTGTATATTTTTTTGACTGGTTGGAGTGGGGAGCAATTTCAATTTCAGTTTCAAAAAAGCTTTAAATTTGAACAGCTCTAACATTTGGTGGGTAGGATTCGGAAAACATTTGTATAATGAAATGTCTAGATTTCATGAAAACTCCACTTTAGTGCAAGTTAGGAAAAAATAAACCTTGGGGGGGGCAATGGCCTGCCCTGGATTCGCCAGTGTCCACCAAAGCAGTACAAACTGGAATTAGCCCTCAAAGGAAAACGGAAACAGCACCTAACAAATTGATGTACATGCTGGTGAAGCGACCCAGAGACAAATACTAGAAAGAAAGAAAAAAGTAAGCATTCCACATAAAGCAAGAATTTACCAGATTAACTTACCCATCTGAAGTTCCAGTTGACCTGCTGCAGAACACATCACAAACATTACACTAGATTAGAAACAAACGTCTTGAATTCTCGTAGACTTCTATGGAATGTGCTTTCAGTTATGGAGAAACTGCAAGAAACCAGCTAGAGGCTGATGGCTGGAAGACCAGCATATGTATATTGGCTGCATATTGCTTGGAATAGAGATCAGACCGCCTATGCAGTGATACTTGTAATCTAACCGTCCGACATGCAACACAAAGCGGAGGGGTTTTGCGACGTTTTGACGATGTCGGCTATTTCAAGTAGCACGCTATAAATCGAGGTTAATCGATTGAACATTGGCTGGAAGAGCAACGAACAAAAACAGCAGCAGGAATTCTCAATCAATTTTCGGTCATGGTGTATCACGATGGGGTTCGTCACGGTGTTTTACAGCACAGTGCGGTGTAATGCGGTGCAATGTGGTACGGTACGGTACGGTGCGGTGCGGTGCGGTGCGGTGCGGTGCGGTGCGGTGCGGTGCGGTGCGGTGCGGTGCGGTGCGGTGCGGTGCGGTGCGGTGCGGTGCGGTGCGGTGCGGTGCGGTGCGGTGCGGTGCGGTGCGGTGCGGTGCGGTGCGGTGCGGTGCGGTGCGGTGCGGTGCGGTGCGGTGCGGTGCGGTGCGGTGCGGTGCGGTGCGGTGCGGTGCGGTGCGGTGCGGTGCGGTGCGGTGCGGTGCGGTGCGGTGCGGTGCGGTGCGGTGCGGTGCGGTGCGGTGCGGTGCGGTGCGGTGCGGTGCGGTGCGGTGCGGTGCGGTGCGGTGCGGTGCGGTGCGGTGCGGTGCGGTGCGGTGCGGTGCGGTGCGGTGCGGTGCGGTGCGGTGCGGTGCGGTGCGGTGCGGTGCGGTGCGGTGCGGTGCGGTGCGGTGCGGTGCGGTGCGGTGCGGTGCGGTGCGGTGCGGTGCGGTGCGGTGCTTGCATTGCGCTGTGGTCATCAGCTCGATAGGACTGGTACGGCTCAGCTCAGTGTAGTAGTGTGGTACAGCGCGGGACAGTGTGGTAGTGTGGAAGTGTGGTAGTGTGGTAGAGTGTGGTACAGTGTGGAACTGCCTGCTTCTCCTCGATACGCCACTTGCAGTTTGGGCTGCAAGTTACGAATATGAGCCTACTGGCTGCGAAACTTACTTGTTAAAAAGTATATGCATTATAAAACTTACCAAAGCGAAGAAGCCTAAGCCTGCGACAATGTCGGAAAAAGTGCAATATGGCACCATGTCAGGCATGACAAATTTACAATATGGCCGACTGACAACAGTTTGCAAAACTAGCCTGTCACCATTGTTAGAAATTAGATCTGATGAAAATGGCAGCTGGTATGTGAATTGAATGCTGTGAAACAATGTATCTCAGTTAACACGTGGGACCCCTACTATTTGAAAGTTTACATAAAAGATGTTTTCCACCTCTACATCATGCAGCCTCAGAGCATAGTGTTACAGAATCCTCTCATAGCGAACGTGCTGAACACCAATCACAGAAGCACTGTGGTGATCTTACTGACCTTCATCATTGCCATCCGGATCTGCAGCACTGCTGTTGAGGAAGCGCACGCTGACTGGTGCCGCCAACGCCGCCGACACTTTCTTCATCAGAGCAGCTGCACCACCGAGCTGCCCCCTGCCGACGGCCGACAGTCAGCTGACTGGTGCCCGACCGACGCAACTGAGCACACACTTCACATCAGCACACCTGCCATCGTGACACGCCCGCGGCCATTCTAAACTGCCAAGACGTCAATAGATTATCAAAGAAATAATCATTTAATGTCAAACATTTCAGTCGGCACACTGCATGCAATGAAATCAACCCCCCCCCACACACACAAGAGTCAGCATTGCGTGCGCGGGTGCACAGGCTTTGCACATTCGTCGAATTCGCCACGCATCGTGTGCTTCTGCGGCTTCTGATCGGCCCCTTACGTCTTGTTAATTGCCGCAATATGACGGTCTACAATATTGTTCGCTGTGGAAATTTGAATGAATTCAAGTGAATTCATGATTTCCCACAATTCCTGCTGGAAAGGAAGTCTTGATGCCCCTCCGAACGCTGATGCACTTGATCTGTTTATTTGCATAGTGCCCTGATCGGCTATCGATCAGAGCCGCTGGTATGGCGCTCTTTTTAAAGTGTTGAGTGTTTTCGTCTTCTGATGTGTATTAGTGCTACAGCACAATATTTTTTTTCAGATACACATTTTAGGGTTTCAGGGTTTTGTCGCTCTGTCAGCGATTCACGATGTTTTGGAGGGATAGGTGAGTTCGAAAGGACCCGTGGGCTTGTTTAGTACTCACACGCGTTTCCTTTTGGGTTCCCGCCTGTTTTAAACACCCTCGCGTCGTCTGCGCTGTCCTGATGTGCTTAAGGGCCACCGTGCGCTTTGAGGTTGGTTAGATTGGTTATTGGTTTTTACGACACATCGACCGTTGAGTCATGTAGCGTCGCCAGCTTCTCACGCCGATTGGTCGCGGGCGAAGAGTAGCGACAGGTGAGACTCGAACCCACAACCTTTCGATTGTGAGACGAGCAACCCACCCTTAGACCACTCGTCCCCCACCGAGTTAGTTGAGATTAAGGGCGCATCGACTGCGTCGGTCATGCAGTTTCTCGTCCCCCACCGTGCGCTTTGAGAAGTTCCTATGTTTTGAGGGCTCTAGCTATAGTTCCTTAGGGCTCTGGGACATATTTTAAAGCACTGTCGCTTTTTTGCAAGATCTGGTGCAATTTGGAGGGCCCGGGTACGTTTCCGGCACTTGGTGTGCTTTTAAAACCCACTGTATTTATTTTGGGTACCAGACCCAAAGCTTTGGTGATCTCGATTCGAAACGTTTGGTCCCTGGTGGGATTTTCGGCCCTACGCGCTTTTGGGAGCCTCTGGCGTGATTCTGGGACTCCACAGCGAATTACTGATCCCAGATTAGTCATTCGGGATTCCTGCTTAACTTTTCGGGACCCAGCTTCGTTTTTTTTCGAAGCTGGGGGAGGGGGGGGGCTTGATGCTCCATCTACATGGGCCTCGATGAAATTTTTAAGACCATGACAGGAATTCGGAGATCCAGTGCCAATCTTTTGGGACGCCTGAGTGATTTTTAGGTTCCAAGTATAAGTTTTCAGGGGCCACGACGAGAGATGTCTATGCCTGATGCGATTTTTGTCGGGATCTCTTTATATTTTCTTGGAGCCCAGGCCGCTTCGCTGCGTCCCGACGTCATCATTAAGGGCTCCGGCACGACATTTCCTTTTATTCCAGCACATTTGTTTTAGGAACCTCTGGTTTTTTACTAGATACCTACGCCATTTTTGGGGTCTCTTGCGTGATATTTTGTTCCGGCTCCAGAGCGATCTCTCAGCCCTAATTTATATTTCGCAGCATCCGTTTATTTTTCCTCATTGCATTACCTTTTCGAATCCCGATGCGAGCGGTTGGGGTGTGCAACCTTAAAATATTGGAGGAAAATTTCCTCTTTTGCTCCTCGCCACCCTCCTTCAGTACACAAATGTACCACACAATGCAATTAATGCACTGGGATGCTGTGAATATTACAGCTGTTTGACCACAATGACACGAAAAAGGAATGTCAGGAACACAGAAGCTCCCCATCCTCAACCCCAAGAAGACTGGAGATCTTATGGAGGTTGACCATGGGGACAGATCAGTTTGAATAATGCAGCAATCACTCACGACGTGTACAAGGAATCAATGGATGGGCATAACTTGAAAGAATTCACTCTCAAGAATGAATATCAAAGCCAGTTCCTTAGGAACTTCTAGGATGTGATATAATACCTTACACTATCTTCTGTTGCTTGCTCATGCATTTGTGGATTTTAGATAGGTGTTGGGTGTTTGGGATTTGTGCCAGTGGTTGCTGAAAAGCCATTTTAAGAATGATGACCCATGGGTGGTCATCATTCTTATGAAGACCCATGGATGGTCATCGTTCATATGATGATGCATGGATGATCATTCTTAACATAGTTTTTCATCACTCACTGGCATGTTACAACAAACATGTGACAACAATCTCAGTGTGCACTTACAAGTGAATCTTGAGCAACTTGTCAGATTAATTCATTGTAAACCAGCAGCATTTAACTTCCAATTGAGAAACACAACAGGATATTTTTTTTGGACAGGATAATTTTCTGGATGCCAGAAGTCCAGGAACAGCATATTTTCCCACCATGATCCTGAGTCTGTCAGAGGCACCATGTATCAGTGAATGACCTTGGGTGCTGGTCAGTAGTCTCCTGATGGTTTTTCATTTACCTAAATTTGAGAGGTGCCCTCTGTCTCAAAGTTAATCAGGGACCATCCAATGTCTCCAATTTATATGGTCCATCCCCGAAAATAGCATCCTGTGGCACAGTTCCCATGGGGGCCACCATATCCCCAATCACCATTGGCTACATCCTTGTCTGTATCCAAATTTGCCCCCTGTAATCCAAGATAGCATCCCAAAATAACACGGGGTCCCCTGCCAGTCCCAATGGAGCCTCTCATAGTCCCAGCAGGGCATCCCATAATCCAAATACTGCAGTTTATGTGGGAATTATATAATTATTGATGTGGGGTGGGGGGCATCTGCATCACGAATGGGCTCTCTGTAGTCTCAGTGAAGTACCCTGAAATAGCATGTGCCTACTATGATCCTGCAGGCCTCCTGTGCCTCCTGTACCAGGATGCTACTGTAGTTAAAATGGAGCCCCATGCAGTAGAACAGCTGAAGGTGGATGGGTTGGGAGGAGGGGCAAAAGGGCACTCCACATCCTTCTGAATACTACTCTCCACCTTTCTCATCTTAAAATGCTTGAATCAAAATCAGCCTACTTGTTCCCACCCCAGTGGAGAGTCCTGACCCCACCGGAGAAACCATTGGTTCCATGTATTTATAGGTTTGGAATGGTTGGGGATCCTGTAATCCCAGTGGAATGATGTAGTCCAAGAACACCCCCTATACTCCAAGGGGGTCTCCTATAGTCCCAGGATGACATACAGAGGCCTATTGCTATCCTGGCCCTCCTGTAACCCAAGGAGCCTAAGGCAGACAAAAGGAGTCTTGTCAATATGGCTCCTTAGAAAGGGGGAATTAATCATCAATGTCCTGGTATTCAGTGTTGGAAAAACTGATGCTTGTTGGTGTCATGGATACCAATACATTACGTACTCCAGGATTGTGACTTGACTAAATTAAATATTTTGTACTCCAGAAGGGAAAACGAACAACAACATTGTTTGGTCGAGTGCTACCACTCAAAGTCCATACCTGACAACTAGCAGTTTCCGAGATCCCAGCGCGCCGACCAGTCAACGTCACTACACATCCTTGAAAGGCAGTGTAAAGCGTACAGAGCATGCTCGTCGGTGTTGTGCTAAAACCTGTAAACGGCCTTGCTAAAACCGGCTACGCACAACTTGCGGTGCTTCAACTGTGGAATGACGCTATATTTGTGAAGAAAGTAAATAATTAATTCAATATTTATTCAATATTGACTCAATGGTTATTCAATATTGATTCAATATTTATAAATATTTAATATGATATATGATATATTTAGATTAATGAATATCTATTTCATATTAATTTTTGGATACTTGCGCTGGAGTACTCGCTAAGAAGTACCAGGAATCCCTCGTTGGCAAATCTGGGGGTACTTGGCATCGCCGGGGGTAAATATTTTATGCCTGGTTTTGCCAGTAAGTGCTTTGAATGTGCAATCGAAGGTCGTTTTGTTGGTTGGTTATTGGTTTTACGACACATCGACCGTTGAGTCATGTAGCGTCGCCAATCTCTCACGCCGATTGGTCGCGGGCGAAGAGTAGCGATAGGTGAGACTCAAACTCACAACCTTTCGATTGTGAGACGAGCAACTTACCCCTAGGCTACTCGTCCCCAAGGTCGTTTTGTTAAAGGGACAACTTTTTTAGACACAATGAGCCCATTCAATTCCAAAAAATCACTTCAAATTTCCTAAAATCCGCCACGGAGCAAGCAAGTTGTCTGAGGCGATTACACCAAGAAACCAATGTCATTTGTGCACTTTTGCATGACCGTCGCATATTTCTTTTGTAAATGTGTGCGAAGATAAACATGCGCCTTGAAATATAACCGCATATTGGGTTCATCAGTGTCAGTGAATAGTCCGTAATACATGTTCCGAAATTTACTCCGACCCATTCCCTGTTCCCCCACCCCATGATCGGTTGTACTTCTAGGGTTTGGGGTAGCGAATCTGACCAGCTCTATCTAAGAGGAAAAATAAAACCACCTGTGAGCGGTTTTACAGGGACAATTTGTACTGTCTAGCAGCTCTAGATACTACTAATTCGATCCTTGCTTCAACTAAACATTCCAGACATGAACTAAACAAGTACATAAAGGAACTCTTAATATTCATAAGCATTTTCAATTTAAAAAAATTCAGCTTTTCCATGCAAAATAACTGTTTCTTGGTGGTGAGAATAATACAATTTTAGACAGATTGTTTTAGTATAATTTTTATTAAACCATCATATATTCCAAAACAATAGTCCATCCATATCCAATAGTTATGTGGTGTTTGCTGTGCCAGGTGTGCGTTAAGCTGGTTTGTGGTGTTGGGTGTACATTTGTGAACTTCGTTGACATCGATTAAGTATACTTTTGTTACCATTTTCTCTACCATTGCTCATGAAGTTGGCTTATAACCTCATCCTTCGCTAATAATTTAACCACAACCAATTTTGGGGTCTGAGGCAGAGCTGTGTATTATGTGGTCATCGGTGGTGAATTGTGCGCACAACCTCAGAATGGCTCAAAGGTTGACCGGGCCATGAAATGCATTTTGGGGTGCTTGAGATTTTGGACAACAATGGAAGTTAGCAATAATTCAAATTAATCGCTGGTGAACTCAGCTCATTAATTGTGGGACTAGTCCTTCGGAAAAAGTGTTTGTTGAAGGATGATCCCGGTGATGTGGTCCGCCCAAGATGAGTGAGTGTGATTCATCCTGAGCTGTGCCAGGAGAAATGTTATTGGTGTATTCACATCACATCATGCCTATTTATCATAAATATTTGTTTGTGAACATTGGGAATACATCACCCACCTACACTCAGGCAATATCTGTACATTTTGCAGATATCATGGGTATATTTTTGTGTTAGTACTTTGGCTACTGAGGGCATTTCCCACTAGGTTGCATTCCTTGGCACAATTGCACCTATTCATGACTTAGCTTCCTAACATATTGCTGACTTAGCAGTTAGCTATATGTACATATGTTTGTATGGTACATGCAGCATGAAATGCCAACATTCATTTTTAATCCCATTAAAGCAATACTACCTGGTTATGGACAACTCATTTTTTTAGTGCAGCAAAGTTTTTTACATGGCTTAGTTTGCCAAGATGTTTATGCATACAAAAATGCTAACATTGATTTTCAGTTCCACTAAAACAAGGTTAATTGTCAGCAAGTGCATTGCTATTTTTTGGAATCCAGCTAAAAAATTCATACTCCAGCTAAAAATTTGGTACTCCACTACCAATAAAAAATATGGAAATCCTACACTGCTGGTATTCATCAGTTTGCTGGCTTTAGGGCTTTATTGCCAGCACTCTGCAGCTTACATGGGATCCTGACCATCCAGTGTTCAATTAGTTGCACATATATTAAGTGGAGAGTGCATGTATATAAAAAGCACCCTGTCCTGTTTTATTGTCAATTCAATGAAGAATATATATATATGTTATTTAGAAAAAATACAAGGGCATTGAATGACCAAACCTGGTTGATATGTCCTAGAACTCAAATTTCCAACCAACCAACCTTCAAAAATTTTTTTTTTTATTTTCCCTAAATTAGGAAGTGCAACCCAGTCTAACCTAACATCTGCTTGAAGAAAGAGATGTTTTGAAATAAAAACAAAATACTGAAAGTTTGCATGTAAATAACTTAACCTACCTATGATAAACTGAGAGGTAAGCATGGGCCATGAAAATGAGTGGTTGCATCTTCTGAATCACATTCATGAGCAAGGCATTCCCAAAGAAAATTCCCAAAATTCTAAAATCACCTTTCAACACAATAATACTACAAGTCTTATGCACTTTTGCCTCCATAAAGGAAATGAATAGCTAATGATTGGAGTAAATATTGCAATCAAGATAAATGTTGATTTTTGTGATTTTTTGGGGAACTACAATACTTATTGACATAAGTAGGATGATGCAGCCATTTATTTTCTCTGCAAATGATTATTTTTCAGTCAACAGTGGTCAATACTATTGATGACATCATAGGCAATTGATGACCTTAATGGGATGGTCCTAACTGACTTATCTTTTTTCTTAACCTAACCTAACCTAAACCAACATAGGTGGTTAGGTTAGGCTAGGTTTGTTAACATAAAATATATATTGCATAACATAATCTAGCTTAACCTAAACTAACAGTAACACCAGAAAAGTTATTAAAAAATGTTTTGCCCAGGCTGCATACCATTTCTGGCAACACCTCAGCTAAATTCCAAAAGTTTAATCAAAATTCATACTAAACTCACTTCCCCTTTTCATGACAATACCAACCAAACTCTTTCAAAGCCATGTTGTGATAGCACACTTAACAGAATGTTTCAGGCTCATCAGGCTGGAGGCATTCCTTCTCTGTAATAAGTGTCCAATCAAGGCAGAGACATAAGGTTTTCAGTGTCCAAGAGTATTAAATATAGTGCATTAAGTGTTTAATTTATTTTATATCACTTCTGTTACACATAAAGTACTGATAATTATATGTCATGGGCTATATTTGTGGAGTGAAGACTATGATAATTAATTTCTTTCCCAACTGAAGTTATCATTTGTGGAGAAAATAGGTGGTTGTATGATTTTACTCATGTCAAAAAGCATTGTATTCCCCCCAAAATCACAAAAATCTACACTTACCTTGATTGCAATACTCCTTGGATTGGCTTGGATAGGCAAGTATGGGTTTATTATAGTTGGAAAATTTGTTTAAAAAATTGAAAATAAAACTGTGGTTGGTCAGCTATTGGCTTCATGACACATGAACAGTTGAGTTATGTAGCATCACCAATCCCTCACCCAGATTGGCTGCAGGTGAAGAGTAGCTGCAGGCAATACTTGAATGCATAATCTTCCAATTGTGGGAAACTTACCTCTGGACTACTTGTCCCTCCAAAAAATTTGGAGTCATTTTTCCAAAGGGAGTTTATAGGTTAGGTTATGTTGCATTAAACAAATGTTTAAGCATGTCATTTTATACTGTTATCTACCTAACTCAAAGCCCTTTTTTGGTGTCATTTCACCCACAACATGATGAGTAAGCATTTGCACAGAACATGAGTGGTCGCATCGTTTTAGTCACATTCATAAGAATTGGATTAGAAATAAAAATTACAATAATTCTTAAAGCAGCATAAACCACAAATTTATAGTTTTCAAACAACACCGTGCCTGCCTAAAGGGGTTTGTAGGCATCATGCATAGTACCTACCTAACATAAATCTCACCTCATCCACCGCTACAGAACCCAAAAAAGCCTCCTAGCCTAAAGCAAACAAAAAATCAACCCTATTTCAAAATACATTCAATAAATGACTTCCCACAGGCAGCAAATCCTCAGATGTTCTTCACGTCGGTTAAACTAGCGACTAGCGACAGATTAACATTGATATTGAGATTGATATTTGCCGGAATGGCGGACTCTCCCAACTTCCTTCGAAGTTTGCACACGGGTAGAACTCGACGCGCTGCACTGATTCACGATCACAAAAGCTGAGTGGTGTTGATAAACAGCTGAGATATTCAAGGTCAAATGTATATTTCAAAGTCCGTAAAGTCGGACTCTTAGCAGTAGCGGAAGTTGGCCAATAATTTCCTCGAAAGAATTTCATCAGAATCATTATGAAGAGGAGAAATTAGTTTAGTAGGAATATTCACTAAACTTCCGGAACTTTAGCAGGCATTGTTACTAAAGTTTCCTATGGAGACATATATTGTGACCGGAAATGCTGGGGTGAGAGAGGACAGTTTTTTTGCTGTTAGTATTTGGACCCCCCTTAATTTTCTTGCATAAGTAAGGGTCACGGGCCGCGGACACTCGCTGCCCTGTTTTTTCTTAGCCCGCAGTCTTTTGATTGTGCCAGTCGTGGTCGGTGAGGGCACGGTGGGACCTTGGTTTAGTTGTGGCCCTTGTTCTCAGTTTGCGCTTTAGGTACCTATATAGGTAAGACGTATACCAATGTGAAAACAGATATCAGGCGACACACCAGCATATTCCCTAGGTAAGTAAGTTTAACTATATTATATATATATATATATATATATATATATATATATATATATATATATATGTGTGTGTGTGGGGGTGTGTGCGTGTGTGTGTATGCATCTAGGCGTTGGAATCATTCGGCTAAGTGAAACACTTTAAATTGCATGCGATACCCAGTTCTTTGATCCGAAGGACGTTTCTTGGCCTACAAAGATGGAACTCCTCTTCCTATTGAATAATCGTTTTGCGATGTTCCAGCCTCCCCGTTCTATTAACACGCGCCCTGGATGGCCTGTGAAAATTAAGCGCACTGGGGGGGAGGGAGAGCGGATTCCGTTCCTTTAAGATATCGGCTCCTATGAAAGCTGGAGCAGCAAAATTCGCAGGGTAGATGGGTACAGTTGTGTAGGGAGTAACATGCAAGGTGGCATCAATCGCATGATAGTCATTTGCATCTATGACAACATTCCAGTTGACCAAGTTTGGTTCCATTAACCTGCCATGAACATGATCTCGATGACCTTACATGACTCCGAAACTATGGAGCATAACAATATCCATTAAACAAGTCGCTAGTCTTGCCAAGAACACTTCCCTCTTGCCGATATACGGGAAGTGCATGAGCGCCGATGTTTGTGGTCAGGCGCTTATTTTTTTTTTACTTTAAAGACTCCTAACTGGAAACATTCTCTGTCGTTTTTCGTTGTCCTTGCTTTTAACAACGCGCCGGTCATTTCTAAACAGGTACGCAAACAATGGCGTATATCGCGCTGTAAAATTATGTATGGAAGTTATATATGGAGTTAGATATGGAAAACCACGGAGTGGGCGGATTTCGCCCTCCCCTTTCATGGTGCGTGTTAATTCCGGAGTTATTCAGGAACACTATGTGACAGGAAATGTCTCCTCCCGAGCCTGTGATTCCAAGATTGTAGGTATATATATATACGAGCTAAGTGATTGCATGCTATGAAGGCATTCCCAGTGATGATCAGTGTATGTACCTGCTCGAACAGTGTCTTTGTTTGGCGCTTACAGGATGAAATATGGACCGGAATACGAATAACATGAATGTAGTTTACGGTGTTGGAAAGTTTGTAACATATTATGAAGTGTCTATCCACCGTCCTGGCAAACTCTATCGAATCAGTACTCTGTGATTGGAAACTAGGGGCGAGGAGAAGGTCCAGGTATCTTGATCTGAAGGATGTGCTTCATCATGCTTATGACTAGGTTATGATATTTTTGTCTGAATGGCGTCATACTACCGCTTAGTCTGAGGGGTCATTCACTGGCACCAAGCACACTGTTGGTTGGTTGGTTTTTGGAGTTTATGGGCGCCATTGTGTATGGGCGATCACTTTATGTCACCATAGCAATCCTTCTCGCTCCACAGCAGTGCTCTGGGCCGAACGCCTTCGAGCCGCTGCACAGGGAATTCAGCAGCTGTGTCACGTGTCCGTCCAGCTGAGTCGCTCTCACGTGGTGCATATTGGTACACTCGGCGGACAACGGACTGCACTCAATCTCTCGCTGCATCCGGCGGCCAGCCCAGCACACACGCCGGCAGAACTCCACCGAGCTGGGCACCATGGCGCTCCAGACGGTGACGTTGCCGATGCCGGCCGTCATGTCGTACACGGCAGCGTGGATGGCGCCCAGCGCGGCCATCACGACGCCCGGCTTGCCCTGGTTGGTCTCCTCGCGGCACCGCGGCTCGTCGATCTTCCAGAGGACACGCGTGGCGGCCGCCAGCCGGCGCAGGGACGGCAGCAGCGCGGCCAGGTCGGCGCGGAAGCGCGACACCCAGTCTGCCGCCGACGCCGAATCGGTGATGTCGGACCGGAGCGCGTACCACAGCCCCGCGTGCAGCACGACGAGCCGCAGCCAGTCCAGCCGCAGCCAGTCACCCCCGCTGCGCAGACTGCAGAAGAACAGCTTGCGCGGGGTCATCTCGCCATCGAACCTCATCGGCAGCAGCTTGAACAGCTCGAAACACCAGACACGTGACAAAGCTGCTGAATTCCCTGTGCAGCGGCTCGAAGGCGTTCGGCCCAGAGCACTGCTGTGGAATGCGGATTGCTGTGAGAACATAAAGTGATCGCGCATACACAGTGCGTGTGGTGCTAGTGAATGACTAAGCGGTAGTATGACGCCATTCAGAAAACTTGTTGGCCCAAAATATCATACCTAGTCATAGCCATGATGAAGCACATTCTTCAGATCAAGATACCTATAACTTCTCCCAGCCCCTAGCTTCCAATCACAGAGTACTGATTCGATAGTTTGCCAGGACGATGGATAAGCAAGACACTTAATAATATATTACAAACTTTCTAGCACCATAAGCTATATTCATGCTATTTGTATTCCGGTACCGATTTCATCCTGTAGGCGTCGAATAAAGACACTGCTCGAACGGATATATACACTGATCATCACTTGGAATATTACCATAGTATACGATCTCTTATCTCATATTACTGATAGCCAAACTTGGCTCACCAGGTTGGCTTGAGCTGGGTTGCGGGTCTGGATTCGCTGCAGCGACAGGCTCCACCTTGCTGCGGTTGTGTCTGTACCTTACATCATAGCTCCTTCATCTGTTGTGCATTCACTGATCAATGCTTTTGTTTTGAGCTTGATTGGTGTTCGAAGAGCTTGCTTGGATCGGATGCATATCGGGCAACGGGAACATTCGGATGGGCTGGTGGAGCCCGATACCAGACTGGATTGTTCTTGCTCCGGGGCGGTGGTTGGTGACCATCCAACTGTTACAGATGACTGGGACTGGTGCGGCTCTCGACAGCGACACGGGTCTGCAGTTCATTGTGAATGAGGCGGTGGTAGTCAGCGGGGAGATGCTGGGCCACCATATATTAGCGGGGGCAGACGCCGGCTCCCGTCTTCGGTTCACTGCGGCGACTGCACCAGAGTAGAAGAGACCCGCGCTCGCGACCAGACCCGATGTCGGGAGTGCGGTCCGGTATTCGGTACGAGAAGCACACCAGGCGGTTGTGGTGGTTGATACCCATTGAGTGGCAGTGGGCATGTGACTGATTCAACGACTTGCCTCGTTCGGCGGACTTAATAGCAGGCTTGGGTGCGTGGAGACACCGTTGAGTGTGTTGCGGGCCAATATACGATCTGTTTCCTTCCTATGACTATTATCGTGTCTGAATACATCAATAAAAACCAAATCGGGGCACATGGCTCAGTGGGCAACTTCGGGCCCTCGGAAATTTCGACACACGTTAGATAACGATCAAAAAGGGGCCAAGATGTGCAAGAAAATAGATTAAAAAGGAGGCATATAAACCGGACCGGTCAAAACATCGGACATCATCCTACATCCTTCCCATGATAAGGACAACCCGTTCCAATATGTTGCCTGGTGCTTGTGTTCCTTGGCTGCAGGAGTGTCGGTGGCATGCGCCCCGCGATCGCTCAGATAAGATATCTTTACGCTCGTCCTGTGACCGGAGTCGGCACGTTCCACCATCGCTTCTCGGACGTGAGTGGTGAAAAGCCAACAGCCAGCAAACCACGTTGGTGATCACGACGTTCATTACAAGCAATGACAGTTCGATGCGCATTCGTCACATGATGCGATTTCCGTCTCTCGGTTTTTCAGACACATGACCTGCCTCTCCCCCAAATTCACGCATACACCAGCACAAAATGAGGCTTCACACCAGCGCAACCCACGCTCTGGTCCAAGGACCGTCGCGAGCCGCGTCGGTGTCGTCACATGCGACCCGGCCGGCCAGGATCGTCGACATTCTGCTCGTCGGGGTCGGATACATCCATCGGCGCGGGCGCCGCGTTCGCATCATCTCCAGCGGTCGTACCGGCGTCACCGGTCTGCTGGTCCGGTCCCACACCACCGGTCTGCCGGTCTGATCCCGAACCACCGGTCTGCTGGTCTGATCCCGAACCACCGGTCTGCTGGTCTGATCCCGAACCACCGGTCTGCTGGTCTGGCCTCGGGTCGGCACCGTCCATCTCATCGTCCGTGTCGGGCTCACCCGGCACGGCCACGTCGCTGGGCCCGGGCCGGGCCGGCGGCGTCCCCTCGTCCATGTGGGACTGGTCCCTTGGCATGGCGGCGTCGCTGAGTCCAGGCTGGGCCGGCGGCGCCTCCTCGTCCATGTGGGACTGGCCCCTTGGCATGGCCACGTCGCTGGGTCCGGGCTGGGCCGGCGGCGCCTCCTCGTCCATGTGGGACTGGCCCCTTGGCATGGCGGCGTCGCTGGGTCCGGGCTGGGCCGGCGGCGCCTCCTCGTCGCTGCTGTCGCGCCCTCCGCCCGGGTGGTGCGACTCGCGACGGGCGACGGCCGGCGTCCGACTGCTGCCGGGCTGCTGCCACTGCTGCGTACCGACACACAAACGTAACGTCACACTCGGCAGAGTATGGTTGGTTGGTTATTGGTTTTATGACACATCGACCGTTGAGTCATGCAGCGTCGCCAATCTCTCACGCCGATTGGTCGCGGGCGAAGAGTAGCGACAGGCGAGACTCGAACCCGCAACCTCTCGATTGTGAGACGAGCAGCTTACCCCTAGGCTACTCGTCCCCCACTCGGCAGAGTAGCGGGCGGCGGTGTGACGAGCGCTATGGACGTCTCGCGTCGGTGACTAACACCGAACAGGAATGGTGCCCAGCCCCGCCGCAAAGTGCCCAGATAAAATACGGCAGATCTATTTTCATTCCGATTTTCATTCCGATCGAGCTAACAGTTTGTTATTGGGGATTGTCCGCACGCACCAGAATACAGAAGTCACGGAAAGCATGCATGACGGACTGCATGTTTTGCAGGTACGCCGTGCGCACCACAGCATTCGCAATGCACCTCGGACTGATAACGTTGTCACAGGTGGTTTGATTGAAGGCTTCGGAATATAAGGAGCACGCACGAGACAATCTGAGGACAAGCGAAATTACACGAGAAAATGTTTTTTTTAAAGAGAAATTTCAGTTGCCTAAAATTAAAACTTAGCAAGAACGCTCGACCTTATACAGCTCGCATAAATTGACATAAATTGGCAGAAATTGGCCCTGGATATCACGATCAACGTTAACTCAGTTTGGCACATCGTTCAGCTATACATGTGTATGTTACATCGATTCCATCGCGCAACATGAGCTCCTGAGATCCTCTGACAACTTCCTGACCAACTGACCAACCACCTGCCTATCAAGGCCGACCGTTCCCAGCTGACCAACCACCTGCCTGTCACGTCCCACCCATCCCCAGCCGACCACTAACCCGTCCGTGCGGCGGCCGGCGCGGCTGCTCGGCCTCCATCCGGTCCATCCGCTGCAGGTAGAGGTCGTACACGAACTGCGCCATTTGCGGCATGTCGACGACGACGAGCGGCGCGTCCTGCGGCGCGGCCGTCACGGGCCGACCGGCCGGGTGCCGCTCGCCGGGACACAGGTGCAGCTGCGACGGCCGCTCGGCCAGCTACCGAGGCGGCGGTGACGGTCAGCCGGCTGGTCGGGTCCCCGTCTGGGCTGGGATTTGGTTCAGGACTTGGACTTGGACTCAGGGTCCTCGTGTGTCCGTCATCGGTCGAGTCGGGACCAGATTGGCCCGCCGAATTCATGTGAGCATGACTGCTCAGTTCACACCAATGCTCGACGAACAAGCACGAACGGGCAAGCAGGCAAGAACGGGGGCAGGCAAGAATGGCGCACCTATGCCGCGGCTGGTTCACACCTACCAATCTGTAATACATGCACAACCATGAGTAGTGCTAAATTTGAATGAGAATGGGTGGAAAATACCACATTACAGATGCAAAAATTCGGACGCCTTTTGAGCACACTGTTTGATTTGGAATTGGATGGACGCAAAATAATTTTTTTTTAAATATCACCTATTGAATTCGTTGAAAAGTTTACCACTATTTACACTCCATACATACATACACACACATACATACATATATGTATATATATATAATATACATATATACATAGCATGGCGAAGATGATGAAGCAGGATAAGACAGTGAACACCGTGACGTGAAAAGCGAGAGGACAGGGCAGTGGTTTGTGGTACACCAACTTACATTCGGCAGCACGCCACATAAACACAGACATAATGCTCCAGCCGCACCCACCGCACTACCACACTTGCCGATCAGCACCGGACTACAGCCAGCCACGCAGCCATCACCGGCACCACTCACCACTCCGAAGGTGGGCGTCAGCTCGAAACAGTTCTGGAAGAGCGCCACGCGCGCGAACACGTACAGTCCGAGTCTGGCGCGCGACATGGCCACCACCAGTCGGCGGACGTCGCGCAGGTGGCCAACCGCCTTGGTGCGCACCAGAGACAACAGGATGTAGTCGTTCTGCTGGCCCTGGTACTTGTCCACCGTGTCCACCTGCCGACGCGTCAGCTCGTCACCGCAACTGGACACCGAAACGGTGACCCCACGTTTTGTGATGTCCGTACTATTAAACAATGCTGATACTTTTAGCTGTACTTGTGCATAGCATTGCATGACAGGCCATAGTTGCCATACCGTCAGCACTTCAGCATCACTGATAGGTCATGGCAGGCGGCTCTAGAGTCTCCATGTCTGTAGGACGGTGGCCGGTCAGCAATGCAGTGCGACTTATGCCAACATCGCCGGGAGGCCTACCTTGGCCACCGTGTCAGCTGCCGCCAACGTCCCCGGGAGGCCTACCTTGACAGCCGTGTCAGCTGTCGCCAGCGTCCCCAGGAGGCCTACCTTGGCCACCGTGTCAGCTGCCGCCAACGTCCCCGGGAGGCCTACCTTGGCCGCCGTGTCAGCTGCCGCCAACGTCCCCAGGAGGCCTACCTTGGCCACCGTGTCAGCTGCCGCCAACGTCCCCAGGAGGCCTACCTTGACCGCCGTGTCAGCTGCCGCCAACGTCCCCAGGAGGCCTACCTTGGCCACCGTGTAAGCTGCCGCCAACGTCCCCAGGAGGCCTACCTTGGCCGCCGTGTCAGCTGCCGCCAACGACCCAGGAGGCCTACCTTGGCTGCCGTGTCAGCTGCCGCCAACGTCCCCAGGAGGCCTACCTTGACCGCCGTGTCAGCTGTCGCCAGCGTCCCCAGGAGGCCTACCTTGACCGCCGTGTCAGCTGCCGCCAACGTCCCCGGGAGGCCTACCTTGACCGCCGCGTCAGCTGTCGCCAGCGTCCCCGGGAGGCCTACCTTGACCGCCGTGTCAGCTGCCGCCAACGTCCCCGGGAGGCCTACCTTGGCCGGCTGCGCCATGATCGGGTTGTTGGCGCACCGCTGCCTGATGACGTCACGGATCAGGTGCTTCTGTCCGTTGTACGTGGTGAGGATGCTGATCTTGTCGGCTGGATAGCCGACCAGCCGCATGTACATGTACACGGCCACCACGTACTCGGCCTCGGCCAGGTTCTGCGACGCAGAGAGCGGACAAGGTGAACACAGCGGTCGTGGCCGTTCCGGCACAGCTCGCGACAGCCCAGCGGGCACGTTGCCGTTTGACGGCCTGCTCGCTGACTTGGCACAATTTTCCGTTGCAGACATTATGACACGGTACGAGTACTTGCTTTTCACACGGTTCAATCTCACGCTCCACTGCACCAGTATAGGCTCGGCAAGTTCTAACCATATTCTGAAAGGTGCTACAAAATTACATCTTTTGATATCAAAGTTTATCGCGGTATCATCTCCGATGCTCTCCTGATGTCCGATATTTGAATTCGCTGTTTTTGACAACTTGTTATCACCAGATTAACGGTTGGACCTGTTACAGCGTCAGAGAAGCTGACAAAATTCCCTGGATCATTACATAGTATAGACAAGGAGAGCGTGCGAATTCATTCACTTGGCTCTTCACAACACTATGGCAACACACATAACCAAAGGCTGGCATTATTCCAGCCAGCTTGATCAGCAGCTACCTGGTAGAAGTAGGGGTTGGGCTCGCTCTCGCCGACACCGTTGAAGTCGTCCACGTTGACCACCTGGTAGTCGAAGCAGAAGCCGGCGTTGGCGCGCTGGTACTCTGGACTGAGCTGCACGTGCGGTAGGTCTCCAAGCACCTTGTACCGCCAATTGTAGAGCGCGCAGATGCTGAAACCACGCGCATCCGTCGATCACCGGGACGTCAGTTGTAGCGGATGGTGATGCGCAGTAGAAATGTTGAATTCATTCAATTCAGGTGTGGAACGAAGTGAAATGGCTACACCAACACAGGAGAGAATCACTGTCCAGAATATGGAAGGAACGATATTCACACAGCTCCGTGAACACCGTTTGAGTCTTAACCCTCGTAGCGCTGAATAGCGGGGGGGGTCAGGATTTGACTCCCCTGAAGTCTTCTTAGACCGCTGGTAAACCATTCGCATTGACATTTGGCACGCCTTCCGACAATTGATGAGCGAAATATGTGTAGCAAAATGCAGATGACGTTCAGTAGGCTTGCGGAGTTGGCTTACTGGGCAAGCCGAAGCCGGGTCACCAACTCATCTCAATGCCATTTTCAGATGCTAAACTATGCATGATGAAGAAACCATACATGCTACAGTTAAAAGTTAACTATGAGTTTAAAGACATGATGACACAAAAGTGCAAAAATGTAACGCAAATCAACCTCGGGACAGGCCACTAGTTCAAGTATAGACTAAACAGGAACAAGGTTTTCCCAATATTTGTGTTCAACCAAATACATGCAATGGCAAATTATGTCTCTAATGGTGTTCCAAGTAAATATCAAATTAGACCATCAAGATATGACCTGAAAGGTCCGGCAAATACTTGTAACATAGTCGCTCTGACCGCTGAAATATGGAATATTACGAAGTGTAAACTGTTAAATCATAGCAGATAGTTATACGATTCGCTGATTAGGTTTCTGACATGATCACAATTATCGAATTTAATTAGAAAATTATATTTTGTGGGAAAGACTTTAAAAATGCTCCTCTGATTAAATATATATATATATATATATATATATATATAAAAAGGGGACAAACATTCCACTTTACCTCCGTGTCATGCATTGTTTTATCCTGACCACAATCTGCATCGAAGACCATCAGATTCAACAGTTCACATATTTATTGGGACTTGACCTTAATTTGATCGGCGACCCTGACTTCTGGACTTGCCACTGTGTTACTTTTTTAACCCGCAACATATCGGGGGTCTTGAACGGCCCCCTCAGGTTTTTTTTTCGCGGAGTGAAAAACGGCGCGCACCGAAAGTTGGCATACCTTTTCCCACATCAATTTGGTATGTTGTGTCAAACTTTTGAAGTCAGGTCATCTAGGGTCAACGAGTCAATCTACGTCAAGAGAAGTCGCCTCCAAAAAAGTTCAACCAGTCGTCACGCTTTAACAGATTCAGATATTTGAATGAAATTTGCAGCGTTTGCTCATCTTTAGGGATGGAACAAAACGTATGAGAGGATTTTTTTTAGTTTTTGACTACTTATTAATTTTACACATTTGCCTATAAGAGTTCAAATCGAGGATTTGCGTTTTCATGCGACGCTTAGTTTGGATTTTAGAGTGGGTTCCAACCAGCCACCCAACGAGACGGGTTGTGAGGACCTGACCGGAAAGACCGGAGGGTTAATTTTTTTCCATATCAGATGCAGCAGCAGCCTATCTCATTTGACTGCATTCACCTTCATTGGGTCTTTCAATGTGGAGCTTCCCTTAGGGAGATGCCAGTAAATCAGGGCAGCCAACACAAAAGTGCGTCGGTATGCAAACAAGAGATATAATAGAATGTGATTATACCAATGCAATTTGCATCCCTTTCGTTTTTCTTTTTCTTTTGCAGATAGACCATCACCAATTAGTGGAAAGGAAATGCGACCCTGGGAAATCAGTGGACAGGTAGCAAGTTAGTAACGCCCACATAATTCCCACGGTCACAAAATGAAAATATTAGGGGAGTACGGAAATGTTTAAAACAGATTCGTACGGAGATAACTCATGCAGAATAACATGAGTGTGTACGAATCCATCAACATCCTCCAACACAAAAAGAAACAACACACAAAACACATCCATTCAAACATACTTTTGTACGTTTTCATATATCATCAACAATGATACCAATTATGTCAAGGTAGAGCTTTTAAAGTTACCTTTGTTAATTATACGAGCTATATTCTGACTTCAGTTGTCATTTGATTTGTACAATTTCATAAAGTTACGTCTAATGCATTTTTTTTTCTTTTTTCTTGAGCACCTGCTCAATACTGGGAAATATTTGGCAGATTACATTGTCCCAGGATTTTGGTGCGGATGATGTCAAAGCATACAGGCTATATTGTCGACACGTAAATGGACAGACACATTTTAAATGATTCTTGTATTAGTAGGTGTTGCATATTGAAAGTCAGCCATAGCATGTGGCTATGTGTCATGGACAAACTTGTGCATTATTAATGTTTTGTTCCTGCACCACATCAGTGAACTTCAAAATATTGTACTTCATAAATAACTTTTGAGTACACTTCATTACTTCAGTTACTGAGCCTTAGTTTACATACGATTTGCACTAAAGTCAGAAAACTGAGGTGAAGATCGGATGACTGACTACACCAAAACATTAACCTATATGACCGGCCTGGAATGCGAACCAAGAGGTAGAGCAAAATGCGCCACTTAACTCGGTAAATTAAAGGTTAGAGCTATATTATGCAATGTACCACATATCTCTCTGGTTTATAACACAAGTTAGCCGGGCGGAAGCGGGGAAGGTGAAATTGGCACTGCCCCACTTTGTACTGTGAGGGACCGGAAATTATACTACACCGTGCAGGTTGAAAAGCGTGCATCAATTACTATAAAATCAATTCTCACCAAACGTCGTCGCTCCGTTACACTCATTTTGAACTCATTTTATGCAAGCAAATTAATATTGGACTTCCTTAAATTCGTACTTTTTGATCGCTATATACACATACAGTGTCACCAAGGGTCGGAGTCATCGTCATCGTCATCGACACGGTCATTTACCACGGCCTGACATAACCATAGGCGCCCGCCCTTGCCTAGGCCCTGGCGCAGCCCACGGTGTCCAGTGCTACCCTGACCTGGCACGACACTCAGGGTCCATCCCTACCATGGCCTGGCGCGATATTCAGGGTCCATCCCTACCCTGACCTGGCACGACCCTCAGGGTCCATCCCTACCATGATCTGGCGCGATATTCAGGGTCCATCCCTACCCTGACCTGGCGCGACACTCAGGGTCCATCCCCACCATGGCCTGGCACGACACTCAGGGTCCATCCCTACCATGGCCTGGCACGACCCTCAGGGTCCATCCCTACCATGATCTGGCGCGATATTCAGGGTCCATCCCTACCTTGACCTGGCGCGACCCTCAGGGTTCATCCCTACCATGGCCTGGCGCGACCCTCAGGGCCCATCCCTACCATGATCTGGCGCGATATTCAGGGTCCATCCCTACCTTGACCTGGCGCGACCCTGGGCGTCAAGCTCTACGGTCGGAACACCGAGACGCACAAAGCGGGTGAAGAGCGACTGCTCCATGTTGGAGTACTTCTGGAACGCCATGTTCTTGATGACGGGCGGCAGCTGGTGGTGGTCACCGATCATGATCCACCGCTTCAGTCGGCTGTCGACAGGTAAAGAAACGTTGAGAGCCACTGTCGTGTTATGTGCGACAGGGTTGGGGACCGCTCGTGCCGCCATGACACACGTGGCTCGAGATCGGCACGGTGCGACGCTTGACAATACAGGTGCAGGTCACAGTAACCCGCGGCACGGCCACACACAGGTGCAGGTGGACTGCCACCGCAGAGGGCAGGCTGCAGGTCACAGTAACCCGCGGCACGGCCACACACAGGTGCAGGTGGACTGCCACCGCAGAGGGCAGGCTGCAGGTCACAGTAACCCGCGGCACGGCCACACACAGGTGCAGGTGGACTGCCACCGCAGAGGGCAGGCTGCAGGTCACAGTAACCCGCGGCACGGCCGCACACAGGTGCAGGTGGACTGCCACCGCAGAGGGCAGGCTGCAGGTCACAGTAACCCGCGGCACGGCCACACACAGGTGCAGGTGGACTGCCACCGCAGAGGGCAGGCTGCAGGTCACAGTAACCCGCGGCACGGCCGCACACAGGTGCAGGTGGACTGCCACCGCAGAGGGCAGGCTGCAGGTCACAGTAACCCGCGGCACGGCCACACACACAGGTACAGGTGGACTGCCACCGCAGAGGGCAGGCTGCAGGTCACAGTAACCCGCGGCACGGCCACACACAGGTGCAGGTGGACTGCCACCGCAGAGGGCAGGCTGCAGGTCACAGTAACCCGCGGCACGGCACACACAGGTGCAGGTGGACTGCCACCGCAGAGGGCAGGCTGCAGGTCACAGTAACCCGCGGCACGGCACACACAGGTGCAGGTGGACTGCCACCGCAGAGGGCAGGCTGCAGGTCACAGTAACCCGCGGCACGGCCACACACAGGTGCAGGTGGACTGCCACCGCAGAGGGCAGGCTGCAGGTCACAGTAACCCGCGGCACGGCCGCACACAGGTGCAGGTGGACTGCCACCGCAGAGGGCAGGCTGCAGGTCACAGTAACCCGCGGCACGGCCGCACACAGGTGCAGGTGGACTGCCACCGCAGAGGGCAGGCTGCAGGTCACAGTAACCCGCGGCACGGCCACACACAGGTGCAGGTGGACTGCACCGCAGAGGGCAGGCTGCAGGTCACAGTAACCCGCGGCACGGCCACACACACAGGTACAGGTGGACTGCCACCGCAGAGGGCAGGCTGCAGGTCACAGTAACCCGCGGCACGGCCACACACAGGTGCAGGTGGACTGCCACCGCAGAGGGCAGGCTGCAGGTCACAGTAACCGCGGCACGGCCACACACACAGGTGCAGGTGGACTGCCACCGCAGAGGGCAGGCTGCAGGTCACAGTAACCCGCGGCACGGCCACACACAGGTGCAGGTGGACTGCCACCGCAGAGGGAGGCTGCAGGTCACAGTAACCCGCGGCACGGCCACACACAGGTGCAGGTGGACTGCCACCGCAAAGGGAGGCTGCAGGTCACAGTAACCCGCGGCACGGCCACACACAGGTGCAGGTGGACTGCCACCGCAGAGGGCAGGCTGCAGGTCACAGTAACCCGCGGCACGGCCGCACACAGGTGCAGGTGGACTGCCACCGCAGAGGGCAGGCTGCAGGTCACAGTAACCCGCGGCACGGCCACACACAGGTGCAGGTGGACTGACACCGCAGAGGGCAGGCTGCAGGTCACAGTAACCCGCGGCACGGCCACACACAGGTGCAGGTGGACTGCCACCGCAGAGGGCAGGCTGCAGGTCACAGTAACCCGCGGCACGGCCACACACACAGGTGCAGGTGGACTGCCACCGCAGAGGGCAGGCTGCAGGTCACAGTAACCCGCGGCACGGCCACACACAGGTGCAGGTGGACTGCCACCGCAGAGGGCAGGCTGCAGGTCACAGTAACCCGCGGCACGGCCACACACAGGTGCAGGTGGACTGCCACCGCAGAGGGCAGGCTGCAGGTCACAGTAACCCGCGGCACGGCCACACACACAGGTGCAGGTGGACTGCCACCGCAGAGGGCAGGCTGCAGGTCACAGTAACCCGCGGCACGGCCACACACAGGTGCAGGTGGACTGCCACCGCAGAGGGCAGGCTGCAGGTCACAGTAACCCGCGGCACGGCCACACACAGGTGCAGGTGGACTGCCACCGCAGAGGGCAGGCTGCAGGTCACAGTAACCCGCGGCACGGCCGCACACAGGTGCAGGTGGACTGCCACCGCAGAGGGCAGGCTGCAGGTCACAGTAACCCGCGGCACGGCCACACACAGGTGCAGGTGGACTGACACCGCAGAGGGCAGGCTGCAGGTCACAGTAACCCGCGGCACGGCCACACACACAGGTGCAGGTGGACTGCCACCGCAGAGGGCAGGCTGCAGGTCACAGTAACCCGCGGCACGGCCACACACAGGTGCAGGTGGACTGACACCGCAGAGGGCAGGCTGCAGGTCACAGTAACCCGCGGCACGGCCACACACACAGGTGCAGGTGGACTGCCACCGCAGAGGGCAGGCTGCAGGTCACAGTAACCGCGGCACGGCCACACACAGGTGCAGGTGGACTGCCACCGCGAGGGCAGGCTGCAGGTCACAGTAACCCGCGGCACGGCCGCACACAGGTGGACTGCCACCGCGAGGGCAGGCTGCAGGTCACAGTAACCCGCGGCACGGCCACACACACAGGTGCAGGTGGACTGCCACCGCAGAGGGCAGGCTGCAGGTCACAGTAACCCGCGGCACGGCCGCACACAGGTGCAGGTGGACTGCCACCGCAGAGGGCAGGCTGCAGGTCACAGTAACCCGCGGCACGGCCGCACACAGGTGCAGGTGGACTGCCACCGCAGAGGGCAGGCTGCAGGTCACAGAACGCGCCGGCACGCACACACAGGTGCAGGTGGACTGCCACCGCAGAGGGCAGGCTGCAGGTCACAGTAACCCGCGGCACGGCCGCACACAGGTGCAGGTGGCTGCACCGCAGAGGGCAGGCTGCAGGCACGGCCGCACAGGGCAGCGGCCAAACAGGCTGCCACCGCAGAGGGCAGGCTGCGGTCACAGCGGGTGCGTCGCGGCACGGCCACACACAGGTGCAGGTGGACTGCCACCGCAGAGGGCAGGCTGCAGGTCACAGTAACCCGCGGCACGGCCACACACAGGTGCAGGTGGACTGCCACCGCAGAGGGCAGGCTGCAGGTCACAGTAACCCGCGGCACGGCCAACCGCAGAGGGCAGGCTGCAGGTACCGCGGCACGGCCAAAGCCAGGTGCAGGTGGACTGCCACCGCAGAGGGCAGGCTGCAGGTCACAGTAACCCGCGGCACGGCCACACACAGGTGCAGGTGGACTGCCACCGCAGAGGGCAGGCTGCAGGTCACAGTAACCCGCGGCACGGCCACACACAGGTGCAGGTGGACTGCCACCGCAGAGGGCAGGCTGCAGGTCACAGTAACCCGCGGCACGCCCCCACACAGGGGCAGGTGGACTGCCACCGCAGAGGGCAGGCTGCAGGTCACAGTAACCCGCGGCACGGCCACACACAGGTGCAGGTGGACTGCCACCGCAGAGGGCAGGCTGCAGGTCACAGTAACCCGCGGCACGGCCCACACACAGGTGCAGGTGGACTGCCACCGCAGAGGGCAGGCTGCAGGTCACAGTAACCCGCGGCACGGCCACACACACAGGTGCAGGTGGACTGCCACCGCAGAGGGCAGGCTGCAGGTCACAGTAACCCGCGGCACGGCCACACACAGGTGCAGGTGGACTGCCACCGCAGAGGGCAGGCTGCAGGTCACAGTAACCCGCGGCACGGCCACACACAGGTGCAGGTGGACTGCCACCGCAGAGGGCAGGCTGCAGGTCACAGTAACCCGCGGCACGGCCACACACACACAGGTGCAGGTGGACTGACACCGCAGAGGGCAGGCTGCAGGTCACAGTAACCCGCGGCACGGCCGCACACAGGTGCAGGTGGACTGCCACCGCAGAGGGGAGGCTGCATACTCGCAGAGAAAGCAACCGAGGACAATGCATCACAATGCACTCGTCCATGCAACCCTTCAAGCAGCGAATAAATGCAAAATCCATGTCGTTGTCAATTGACACGAACTGTGGAAAGTCACAATACGTATTCCGCTTATGTCGGTTATTACTATTCGTTACTACAGTGGCTATATAGTTGTGTTTAAGGATGGATTAGCCGCAGTGGCGATACAATGCTGAAGAGGCCATGCCACTATTCATTCGACTGCGATCACCCACATGACAACAGTACGAACATAAATTTTCGCCACACATCAGTGGCAACTGAAGACCTGTTCACAACACCAACCGATAGTGTCCGAGCAGCACCGATCCAACATCAAACGCACGGGACTTGAGCACCAGCATTAGCTCTCTGGACGGTCTCTTACTTGAAGCCGTCCTGCGGGTTCTGCAACAGCAGCGGGATGAACGTCTCGATCTCGAGGATCTGTGCAGATTCTTCCATCAGGATGTTGTCGTACTTGAAGCCCAGCTGCACCAGCTCCTTCCGCTTGAGCGCCGCGTGTGTGCAAGTCATGGCGATGATCTTGACCTCCTTGACCAACAGGTAGCGGGACCGGTCCAGACCGCTACGGAGCAGCTCGAAGGCCCGAAACTCGTCCAGCTGCTGGAACATCTTGCGGATGTACCTGTTGATGCAGATTTGTGATGTAGTCACATCACCGTCCTTAGCAAACGTCTGCGCTGTTCAGATAACACTCTTCCCAACACACACAGAACTCCGGGGTCTCAGAATCATGAAATGTGTGCATGTGACGCACAAACAAAGAACATGCCACGTGTCGTACGGGTATGGTGTCTGGTATGAGGAGCAAGCCTGTTGGGGAAGGAAGGTTAGGGTTTAAGTACCACAGCGGGAAATTGTACAACTACAAATATACTTTTGTTAATTTTATGCATTAGGGCTCCAGGAAAATTCATAATAACTGTGCCTCTGATATGTGACCTATGCTGAGATTGAGATCTTTACGATTGTATTTCTATGTATGGCGATAGTTGGCAGTGATCTCCCTGAATTAATCACTTTGCCACTTGGTATCCTGAGATGGTAGCATGATTTGCACATCAACAAATATTGTAGTTTAGGTGCGCATCACTACATAGGTCATACAGCGTCAACAGATAGTAAATGCCAACAAAGGCACCTCGGCGCAGCTACACCGCCATAGTCAGTGATAGTACCTTGGTAACATCACAGTGTCGCAGCCATCTATCAGCGGCGTACGTCAAAAGCTAATCAATAGCAATGTATGCAAGCAGAACAGCGTGCACAGACACACCCAATCGCATCTGGCATCAAGTATCAACCAAACATTGCATTAAAGAGTCAACACCAGCCGTCCTTGGTCCTCGTGCGAGACAGGCGTAGAAGTGGTTGCAGCACATGCAAGGCTTCGCACCTGAAGCATCCCTGAGCGATCTCGAAGTCTTCGTCGAAGGAGCTTCCTTTGAAGATGGGCTGCGGAGCGTCTTCGAAGAAGCGCGTGAACGGGAAGTTGGTCCGAACACTGCTGATGGGCAGCGTCTGGTGACAGATCGCACAACCGTCACAGCTCAGTGTCCTAAAATTACTTCACCATTAACTGTGTGGATGAAGAAAGAAGTTGCTTGGGAATAGTGAAAGATTGGGAGAAAATAAAGGATCGCCACTTAAGGATAAAAAAGCGGAATGCCTTTCACTTCAGTCACATGCATTTTACATTTTTTAGCAGTCATGTACATAATGACTGCCCACTCATGTAGAAAAATGGTAAAAACCTAAGACAAGGATGAAATAGCACAATTCCATTAACTGTGAAATTTCAGGCCACATGGTCGATCATTTTACACTGTCACAGCTAATCAGCGGAATACATTTGGTAACTACTACCACGGGTCAGAAGTCCTAATAATGTATTGGGCATGCGCGATGAGAGGAGCTTGAGAACCATAAATGTACCATGCATTTGAACAGGTCTGCCTATGGACACAAACACTGATAACCATGCTAGTATTCAATGTCTAACTGGCCATCAGCAATGACATAACCCCTCTTCGTGTGAAAGCCTCTCGTGTCAAAAACACCTATCACCAACACAGCCTTCCAAGCTTGGACGCAAAGAACACAACATCCAAGCACTTCCAAGCTTGGAAGAACATCCCGTTCTTCATGATGGAAATCAACTACGACCTGGAAACACAGACCGCCATTTACGCTTGCCTTGACGTGCGTATGATTCACTTTTAGAAGTTTTTCGCGAACGGCGCTGACGCGTCACCACGTCGGCGACCGAAACGACAACAGCTCAGGAGATCGTTATTCGCCATGAAAGCTCCAGCTCACAACGACCCGCCCCGGCAGGCCACTGGCAGCACGGCCTGGCTGCACGCACCTCCTTCTGCCCCAGCGGCACCAGACTGAGGAAGCGCTCCCAGCGACTGAGCACGTGCTGCATGAAGAAGTGCCCGGCCGTCTCGCACGTGTAGGCCACGTCGCCGGCCACCTGCAGGCTCTGCTGCAGCCGCTGACACTCGTCCAGCAGCGCCAGACGCTTGGCCAGGACAAAGTTGACTCGGCCGTATCTGCGCGGACGGCGACAGGTCAGCGGCGGATTCAGTTGTAATCATGGTGGGACGACACATCGCTCCAGTTACTACGCCAGACACATACGCGTACCCAGGAATACAGTACACGTGCACGTGCAATTAAGAATGAAATAGCTTGATTCTGTATTAGTGGATCTCCGGCCCATCCCTACTATAACCAATTCAAGATCATTGTTCCTATGGTCAATGCTATGAGACTAATCTAGCTGGACCTAAAATAAATAACATTCTTACTTTCATCCCCCGCGTACAACCGAATCTTGAGCGCTTGAGCGTTTTGCAAATGAATTGGAGGGTACGTCGTAGCAGTAAACAATTATTTAACCCAAGGACATATGATACGATTAAGTTGGAAATTTTAAGTACGTCCAAGATATCCTGTGGTCAGAGTAATTGGTGGGATCGCCCCTTCTCGCTGCTTCATGTGAACGCATGCTATAGCTAATCAGCAGCAAACTAATCTTCTGTTGCATAGCATATGTGCATAACAATGTTATGAGTCTCAGTGACAGATGATACAACTAGGTGATACATACCAACTGAAGTCCTCCGGGGCTCACAGCTCTTTACCATACACCGGCTGAAAAGTGGAGGTCTTCTGGACCTTCATTCGCTGGAAGGTCCCAGGAAAGCCACACCCCTTCAAGTCAAACTAAATCCCAAACAGCAACTTTCACCTTACGGAAAGGAACCGGCTGGAGTACATCCAGGTGCTGAGCACCTATACCCCAGAGGCACATACTTCCTGAAATTCTGCACAACCAGAAAATCACTCCCCGGAAGCGATAACACTGATGAATACCCTTGAAAGTCCCCCCACCCACCCACGAAGGCACGTAAGCTGAGATCCTACTCAACTCTGGGCATCTGTCCTTTGTGATCGCATACATCAAGGTGACCTACCCATTCCCTGGCATCCATTCCAGAGTACACGCACCTGCTGAAGTCCTTCTCCGTCTCGAGCGCCTCCTCGCCGTGACCGAGACGCAGCAGGTGGCGCTCGTCGATGTCCAGCGCCATGATTTTCTCGAACAGCTGGTTGAGCGCCTGGTTGCTGTGCGTCACGATCAGCGTGCGCTGTTCGGGGAAGTTGTGGTAGATGTTGCTGATGATCTGGACGGCCACGTCCGTCTTGCCGGTGCCGGGCGGGCCGACCACCAGCGTCAGACCGGGCTGGGTGCCGGCGCGGATCGCCTCCACCTGGGTCGGCGTGAACCGGACCGTGTTTCTGAGCAGAGGAAATGGGTGCAGTCATAGCTCGCACAGCAGCTATGATAAGATCATTTAGCCAGAACACTTTAGGAGTAACTGGTAACACAACGTTCAAGGTCGATGAAACAATAATACTCGAGAAAATAAGCGAACAGAATCAATGATCAAGCGGTGCACCTGACACGCAAGGCGGCTGAACAACAGTAGATCATCCTTACATTAGCCATATGATGCCGCACGACAGGATGAACTCAAAACGGTTCCTGTCCTATGCATTTCGAATGGTTTCTAGATCATTGATGAGCGAAAGACGCACATACGCAAGTCAGGATGGTCAACAAAAATACCGCATCAATCTCGGAATAATACGGCCTACTTACATTTACCAGAACGATATCCTATGCCGTCTTCACCCGCTCTTTTCTGTTCTACGAAGTCAACTACGTGCCTAGCTATGCTCAGATCGCCAGGCGACACCCACCGTTTTGGCTGGACGTAGGGGTACGGGCCACGGCTGGGGATCACGTGCGGCTCCACCAGGATCAGCTTGGACAGCTCCTCATCGGAGTAGTCGGATCGCGTCTTCTTCTCCTCGACGCCGACAAATGTCAGTCTGTGGATGCATCCAGTTCCTTACGATACAGGAAAACCGAAACACAACAATGAAGCAATTCACCCTGGATAAACCTCTGATTCAGAATTGGTCACCCTTACTACGCACCGCACCATCAAAGAAAGGTTAGTGGGACCAGGGATCTCGTGGATCCAGGTCCCTCAACCTATACGAGACTGGCAAAGGTCGAGCTGAATGCTTCAGCCGGAAAGCCATTCCTTTTGGTTGCTAAAACGGCAAGACACATATGCACGCGGTTATGCTGAAATATTTCGAATCGAACTTAGCTTGCACGCAGTTCTGACGACCCATTACCCAGTAATTACAGCTAAGCATTCCAGCCTCCAGCACCCGCAGCCAAGCATTTCCAGCACCCAGACCGTGAGGCAGAGCATCAGGCTGAGCAGGACAAGCTCCTCCCCGAAGAACTCCGATTGGTCAACGCCCGCTGTCAGCTGAGATCGCAAGGCGTCAGCTGAGTCAGCCACGCACATTTTGCCGCGCAGTCAGCCGCACACATCCCGCTCACCGAAAGGGCGCCTGTGGCTTGACGGCGGCCACTGAATCCTTCAGCTGGACCGCGTGGCCGGGGAAGCTCCCGCGCAGGTGCTCCAGGTCCAGAAATGTGTCGTTCCAGTCGAGCGTGGCGATCTCGTCCGGCATCCTGGCGGCGGTGCAACGTTAGACACACGTTAGACACACATTAGACACATTAGACACACGTCAGACACACGTCGGTCGGTGTGACGTCAGACACACGTCAGACCACCTGCCAGTCGGTCGCGAGATACACCCGCCACTAAGTATGACGTCAGGCACACGTCGGCTCACAAACCATGCATGCCAGGTCATTCGTCAGGTCGCATGACAAATCGTATGTCGGCCCGCACATCAGATCTCAACCGAGCAGCTTGTTGGGGCCACATCTCAATGACACGTCAGTGGGCTGGTGCCCGCCCAACCGCCACAGCACTTCATACATCCTCTGATACGTCAGTGGGCTAGTGCCCGGCTGAGTGTCACAACTCTTCACACATCCCTTGACACGTCAGTGGGCTGGTGCCCGCCCAACCGCCACAGCACTTCATACATCCTCTGATACGTCAGTGGGCTAGTGCCCGGCTGAGTGTCACAACTCTTCACACATCCCTTGATACGTCAGTGGACTGGTGCCCGCCCAACCGCCACAGCACTTCATACATCCTCTGATATGTCAGTGGGCTAGTGCCCGGCCGAGTGTCACAACTCTTCACACATCCCTTGATACGTCAGTGGACTGGTGCCCGCCCGACTGCCACAGCACTTCATACATCCTCTGATACATCAGTGGGCTAGTGCCCGGCTGAGTGTCACAACTCTTCATACATCCTCTGATACGTCAGTGGACTGGTGCCCGCCCAACCGCCACAGCACTTCATACATCCTCTGATACATCAGTGGGCTAGTGCCCGGCTGAGTGTCACAACTCTTCATACATCCTCTGATACGTCAGTGGACTGGTGCCCGCCCAACCGCCACAGCACTTCATACATCCTCTGATACATCAGTGGGCTAGTGCCCGGCTGAGTGTCACAACTCTTCATACATCCTCTGATACGTCAGTGGACTGGTGCCCGCCCAACCGCCACAGCACTTCTTACATCCTCTGATACGTCAGTGGGCTAGTGCCCGGCCGAGTGTCACAACTCTTCACACATCCCTTGATACGTCAGTGGACTGGTGCCCGCCCAACCGCCACAGCACTTCATACATCCTCTGATACGTCAGTGGGCTAGTGCCCGGCTGAGTGTCACAACTCTTCACACATCCCTTGATACGTCAGTGGACTGGTGCCCGCCCGACTGCCACAGCACTTCATACATCCTCTGATACATCAGTGGGCTAGTGCCCGGCTGAGTGTCACAACTCTTCATACATCCTCTGATACGTCAGTGGACTGGTGCCCGCCCAACCGCCACAGCACTTCATACATCCTCTGATACATCAGTGGGCTAGTGCCCGGCTGAGTGTCACAACTCTTCATACATCCTCTGATACGTCAGTGGACTGGTGCCCGCCCAACCGCCACAGCACTTCATACATCCTCTGATACATCAGTGGGCTAGTGCCCGGCTGAGTGTCACAACTCTTCATACATCCCTTGATACGTCAGTGGACTGGTGCCCGCCCGACTGCCACAACCCTTCATACATCCTCTGATACATCAGTGGGCTAGTGCCCGGCCGAGTGTCACAACTCTTCACACATCCCTTGATACGTCAGTGGACTGGTGCCCGCCCGACCGCCACAGCACTTCATACATCCTCTGATACGTCAGTGGGCTAGTGCCCGGCTGAGTGTCACAACTCTTCACACATCCCTTGATACGTCAGTGGACTGGTGCCCGCCCAACCGCCACAGCACTTCATACATCCTCTGATACATCAGTGGGCTAGTGCCCGGCTGAGTGTCACAACTCTTCATACATCCCTTGATACGTCAGTGGACTGGTGCCCGGCCGACTGCCACAACCCTTCATACATCCTCTGATACATCAGTGGGCTAGTGCCCGGCCGAGTGTCACAACTCTTCACACATCCCTTGATACGTCAGTGGACTGGTGCCCGCCCGACCGCCACAGCACTTCATACATCCTCTGATACGTCAGTGGGCTAGTGCCCGGCTGAGTGTCACAACTCTTCACACATCCCTTGATACGTCAGTGGACTGGTGCCCGCCCGACTGCCACAACCCTTCATACATCCTGAGATGGCTAAGGCGTTGTAGGCAATCTGACGAGAGTGGATGGAATCGAGTGTGATATAATATTTAGTTATCCAGATTATTTGCACGCTTAGATTGTAGAACGATGAGATAATAGGATAACTTATGATAGCTGTGTCGGTAATATCAGCTAAGTCGCGAACTTGCTAATAGAGTTGACATTCGTCACAGTAACCTGAGCTAAGTAGACACTGGCCCAAATTCCATGTGCACGGGAAGACATGAGCCACAATCGGAAACAAAGAGTGATGATGGGGCTCTGAACATCGCAAATGTATATGCTGAGCCATACTTATTTTCTTGCAAATTTAGATCGCATCATTGGGTTGTTCCTGTACGAAATTCCAGGTGCAATCCAATGATAGTTGAAACTAAGAAAGCACGATGATGCTGATGTAATGCGATGATGGTGAAACCAAATGCATTCAAATGCAAGCCAAAAACAAACGTTCGTTTGCATGCTAGACAATTCGAGCAGCATCAGAAATAACACCACTCTTTGGCGGACACCAACCCTGGCCAAGCCTATCAACAACCAGGGGAGCACCAAAAACTGTGCACACAACATGCCATTCAGTTGCGGAGATCACACAAACGATAACTCCATTGTCAATCAGGATGAAGAATCATAAGACAGTGACCACCTGAAGCGCACCAGGACGAACTTGATCGCTTGGGCCTCGTCGACTACGGCTGGTCAGACGGCGGCAAACTACCATCATAGAGCGTCACAAACATCCTGGAGATAGAACCCTATTGGAAGCCATGAAAGAGCAAAGAAGAGGCACGCAATTCTGACTGATAGTCCCTTCAGCAAGTCAAGCAGTCACTTGCAAAATATAGCTGCCAGAGTTCCGGAAAAAACATAAAGGTGTGACAATAATAAACACTTCTAACACGGGGGGTTACTTGTCGCCCTGAGTAGCGTGGTTAGCAACACGTCAAATTTCGTATCCAGAGATCCGAGTTATTCACACCAGTGGCAAAATCGCACATCAAATACATGGCTAACCAGAGATGTTAACCAACTCATGCTATACTAAGGAAAACAACACCGTCTAGCGGCGGCAGCAGCAACTGATTCGCTGTCTTGCATCAACACACTTGACTAGGTAGAATGGTATCGCACGGAAACCGAATATCACGAACATCTCAGAAATATACGGAAAATCAAACAGTCGGCTCAATATCGTATCCAGCTCTGGGTTTGAAGCAATAACTCGTAGGTATTGCTTCAAGCCCAGACATCAGGATCACAGTGTAATGGCTGGAAGGGGCACTGACACCCACGAAGGTGTACTGGTAATTGGTATGGATATCGGACAGTCATTCAGATGATCTCTGCACACAAGTCACCATCTGCGAAACATGCTGCCGACGCTGCTGTGCGGACTGACTTTGAGTAATGCGCGGCGCCGGGGTCTCCGTAGCCGAGGATGATGTCGTGCAGCCAGTCGGGCACCACGCACTCGTTGTTCATCAGGTCACGGATGGTCTCCAGTACCGCCTTGAAGTTGTTTTCCTTCGGCTTCCGACGCATGATGATGTTGAACGTCTCGTATACGTCCTGTCGGCGTGGATGCGGTTGCAGGTTGGTGGTTTGTAGTGGAGCTGAATAGTAATACTACAGTACATGACATAGGAACGCGAGTATTACAATTCCACCTGCTAAGCCTTAATGACAGCCGAATGCACGGTAACAAATGGCAACCGCCTCAACAACAGGATAGAAGGGGCTGAACGGTAACATCCGATGGAAGAAAAAACCATCGTGGGGAAAAAAACTGGTACAACTGCAGCAACGAGTAATTCCAGTTTACGAACTAAGAGATTACAGAGGAAGGCATAGTAATTCGATGGGAAGAGGAAATATACTGAATATACACAAGTACGTGAGATAATCAAAATTACATTTTCCACTAAAAAAAAACTAATTTCAACAGTTTAAAGCTAAGCCTTGCTGTGAACTGTCCTTAAACACACCTCTAAAATTATCGTCTCAAATATTCGACATGCTAGGTTCGCTAAGCAATCCATTACACCTTCCATGAAATGAAGCATCTCTCACGACCCGATCACTCCATTAATCGATGAACAGGCGACTAACCGGTTCATGACAAGGCCCAGGTAGTCCGAGGTATTCTCACGCCACCCAATCACAGCTTGCTCTCGTCACAACAAAGCCTAGCCTACTCACTGTAGCTCACGATCGAGCTCACTAGCGTTAAACTAAGTGTCTCAGTGTGAACATCCGCGTTGTTTCTATCAACACCAAGCACGATGAAACCTCGGCACCAAGGAAACTTAGCCCAAAGGAATCTAAATCCGACGGAACCTCAGCCGCGTGCTGAGCGTGCTAGTTCGCGGCGCTGCCGCCGCGCCAGCTGACCTCCTTGCCGGCGGCGTTGTTGTCCAGGTCCTGGCGGTACTGGTTGCAGTCGAGCCACACCCGGAAGGTGCGCCGGTCGCCGCTCAGCTGCGGCCGCGGGTCGGGCCCTTCCTCGATGACGCGACCCGCCTCGTCCAGCATGCCCTCCACCTCGCAGCCGCGCACGTACGTCAGTCCCGTCTGGGCCACGAACGGCGCCTCCGAGTCGTAGCGCGCGCCTGTCGGCACCGCGGTCACCGTCACGGCCCGGTCCGGTCCGGTCAGGCCCCCGAGGTCACGGTCACGGTCCGGTCAGGCCGACGAGGTCACGGTCACGTCAGGCCGCCGCGGCAATACGCGGGTCAGTTGAAGATGGTCCCGGCTGGGTTAGATCAGCGAGGTCGCAGCTGGTCACAGATCACGCCAGGCCAGCTCACCCGGGATACTGGTGTCACGCAGAAACAGATATCGGAACCACGAGATAGCAAACGGTACATTGATCAATTCCATCCGTGGGGTGGATGTAGCCCAATCGTTTGTCCGTGCTCTGCACCTTTTTCTGTGTGTGCGAGATAATAGGGGAAGATCCAGGGTTGGAAAAAACAGCCGGATCCTGCATTTCCAGAGCATACTACATCGGGAAAATCACCCATTATTTTGCTCACTGGGAAGCTAAATGGCGCTGCTCGACAATTATTGCAAACTTCTTACTCTTCGATAAAGTGACCAATACGAACTGGAAATACGAAATGAGTTTCGAAGGTCGCAAACAGAAAGGCAATTATCCTCTCCGAATTCGAATACCCAAAAAAATCCAAATCCGGGATTCCAAAACATAAATATCACCATGAATACACCCAGCGAGGTTGGGCTCCACACAGACAGCATACCAGCACGTGGTACAACGCCACGTGTCACCAGTTGGTGAAGGTAGAACGATATGCAGCACTGCTTCAGTTGCCGAGACAGTTCAGGGAACGTCATGCTTTCTCAAGTGGTCAGTGATCACCGCTTTCCTCCAAAAACATCTGTTCAACTTTGAGCCTTCCCCTCAACATACATCCTCCCTGAACACACCGTAGGGGACGGTATGATTCTGCCCCCTCTCACCACCATACATCCCATAAATACACCATAGGAGACGGTAGGTTTCTGTCCCCCTCCCACCACCTCACTTTGTTGTTGTTATTGGGGTTTTGGGGCGCATCAACTCCACCACCTCACCTTGCATACCCTAAACCCACCGTAGAAGTCGGTGGGGCTATGACCTCTCCCCTCACCATACATCCCATGAACCCACCGTAGGAGACGGTAGGGCGTACGGTGATCAGGAAGCAGACGTCGTGTTTGCGCAGGCTCTCCCATTCGTTCTTGACCTCGGCGCGCACGCTCAGCTGTACAGACACGTCGGCACGCACGCTGGCAGGCCGCCGCTCGCCGATGTTTGGCTTGGCCACCTGGCGGCCGCAGAGCACAACACGTCACGTGAAGTCGTAGCGCAATGTTAAGTTTTTCGTTGGGTGTGATATGTCGAAACGAGTTCAGTTGGATATCAAAATTGGCCATGGACACTTGCCAATTAAAACATACTTTCAGTCCTTGGGCTTAGGGGCGCTTCGACGGCTTCCGTCATACAGCATCTTCTGTCCTTGAAACTATGTTCTGAGCCAATAGTGTACTGATAGGACATTTTTAATTTAATTTTGGGGACACCCAATATAAGATACCTATACTAACAACACAGAGTACAATATCATGGCACCAACAGATGGCAATGATTTACAGACATCATAAATAATCTCTTTATCTGGAACTGTGCTACGATTTGCTTGTGAATCACAACCTGTAATGGTGAGCACATGCACGATACTTATCCACGAAATGCTATCAGTAACAAGTCATGGAGACTTCATAAGCACACCTCAACAAGCACAATGTCCACACTTCCTTGGAAAGGATGTATATTCAGTGCTAAGAAAGTGGTATATTTCACTCTATTCCACGAACAATTTACCACTGCCGTAGTGCAGGGCGAAACGGTGATGCCGATTTATCTGTGTACCATGACTGAACATTTCTGGTGGGAAATGACACAGTGTACAAAATATTCGGACTCTAAGCAAATATTTTGTTATTTATATATACCAGTTATGCCATGCTCATTTATACAATGCACTGGCAAACACCAATAGCACCACAGAAATCCATGACATATAGGACGCACCCAACAGTGACTTAGTTGTTCCTTCAGGTTTATGCATGGCTGTTGGACAATACAGGGAACTAAGCTTGTACCGATACTAACTACTCCACAACTGACTATAACCAGGGAAACCAAATGTTCCACACATTTCATATATTCTTTGATAAAGAACATTGCTTGCTTACTTCCAGATGACGACTAACATGATTAATCTGGACAGCCTACAAACTTAATTTGAACGTGAAGCTGTATTATGAAATGTTCTCGCAGCACAGTGTGGAACGTTTTCACTGGATCTTGATACGGGAAAACTCGAAAGGCATGGGCAGGAGTGAAGCACCGATCAATGGCTCAGTGGGAAGAAACAGGTGCCAAGTGAAACAACTGATAAATTCTGAAAGCAGCACAGTCTGAACAGCTCGGTTGAGTTACAGACACACCGCTTCGTGACAAGTCGTGGCAAATGGAACACCACCTTCTCCCAATCAGCCTTTCGGACAACGTCGCGCGTTTTGACGGACATAGTCACGGGTTTTTCCAAGCTGTTTGCCTACAGCATCGATTTGCCACCATTCCTGCTGGGTAGTGTAGGCCAGAGCCTTTTGGCGCTGTACTGGTTGGATTTGAACCCGGGTCTCTGGATCGGAAACACTTCGTACCAGCTCGACTCAGGACAAGTGTAATCGTAAGTGGGAAGTGTACATCATCCTGATCGTACGCCAATTCTCCGAAGCGCTGATGACCACATCGAACTGATGTCTGTTTGTCCAGCCGATGGGAACAGGTGTCCAGAGGTGACGACGGCGGACAAACGACTCGTTAAAACGTTGTACTTCATCCAGCACACTTCACGCGGGCGGTAGTCCCGAGCACTAGCATCACACGTGCTGACGACTAGGGGCGGGCGTGGCCGAGCGGTTAGAGCGTTGAACTCCGTATAAGAGGGTTCCGGGTTCAACACTCGCACCATTCGGAACACACCCCAATTTCGCGGCCCACTGGCCAAACGGTGTGGGCGGCGCCATCAAGTCATCGTGCGCGAAGTTTGTCGCGAACCACCCAACAAAGAAACATGCACAGCGAGAGACTCACGTGTACACAGGTCGCACACGCACGCAGGCTAACACACAAGCTGACACGCATGCTAACACACAGGCTGACACACATGCTGACACACAGGCTAACACACAGGCTGACACGCAGGCTAACACACAGGCTAACACACAAGCTGACACGCAGGCCAACACACAGGCTGACACACAGGCTGACACACAGGCTAACACACAGGCTAACACACAGGCTGACCGTGCGGCGGGACGGCAGCGGATGCGCGTACCTCGACGATGGCGAAGTTGACGACCGGCTGCGCCATGCGCGCCCAGCCGGCGAACATGGTGTCGCCGACCTCGTTCTTCCACGTCTTCAGCCGCAGCACTGCGTCCTCAATGTCCTGCCGAATCTCGTCTGCGGACGACATGCACACAGGACGGTAACGGGGAGGGGCGTGGTGGCGTAGTGGCACAGCAGCAACTGATGATGTGGGTCAGCGGGTACTTGACATACCAGGCGATGTTCATGGCGATCGGATGACATGTAGTAAACTTGCAGCAGTGCACATTGGTGTCCCAGACTGTTGCGTCACATCAACAAAGATAATATTGAAAATGGCATTGAAGTTGACATGTGGCATCGAAGGACCCAAAAATGGAGACACCGACATATATCTTCAACTTTAAACTCATCCACAAATAAAATATATAGCTCAATCTAGTGTACATACGCACGTCGTTACGTCCTGATGAACGAATAACTAAATCACTAGTGTACACACTCAATGTAATCGCACAATTGCCGCCTCTTGTCCGTACAAGTGGACTCGTCTGTGCACACAAACGTAGACTCGGGCCTGAACAAGCCTACTCACCTCATCCCGTCTCCCACACAAGTGGATTAGCCCGTTCTCTAACATGCCGGCTCCAGCCTGAACAAGCAGACTGGTCTCGTCCATTTCTCCACAGAAGTGGACTCGCCCGTTCACTCACACGTAGACTCCAGCCTGAACAGGTTGAAGTTCCTCAACAGGTAGTCGTGAAGCGTAAGGAACTGCAGGTTGAGCTTGGGCAGAGCTAGACATCCCTCGCCCGAGTAGTACTCGCTGGGCACCACGTTGCTGTCCCAGATGATGGCCTCGGTGGGATAGAGCGGCATCTCGTTCAGTGCCTGCAGTTGGGAGTCGCGCCTCTCGTGACGTGATATCTGCCGAATCAGGTCAGGTCATGTCAGGTTATGTGTAAAGCCAGATCGGATTGGAGCTAGATAGCCAGGCCAAAGAAGGTTGGGTCTTTATTGTTGCAGGTCATATCAAATCATGCATGTTACGGTAAGTCGAACCTGTGCACTTCAGCCGGATATGATAATGTCAGGCTGGTCAAGGTGGGGTTAGCCAGAACACAGGATACTATGTCAAGTCAAGTCCCATCGAATCGGGCAGGGCAGAGTCGGGTCGAGCCTTGACATCGGACAGGATGGATGCTTCAGTATCACGGCAAGTCCAGAAGCCATAGATGGAATTTCAGCCAGTTGAAATTATATTTTGCCACTTGTCGGTTTCAGCCGGTGAAACATATGCAATGCCAAAACTCGCACTAAAATAATTTTGTATACAATGTTCGTAATAAGCTAAGGACAAAATGGATCTTTTTCTTCTTTTTATTTAAAATTGAATCCGAGTTCTTGATGTGGTTGCTTTATGAATCAGGGTCCTATTGCTAAGCTAAACTTGTTGTGTGAAAGTTCAGGTGGACCATGTTAGATGTTGTTAGTGATGCTATTTTAATTCTCAACCGACGAAGCAAATTTACTGAAGGAAATGAAGCCGACTTATTGCATCCACGACTTACGACTATAATCCAGATTGTTTTCAACTTGGTCAACTGGATCCAGGCATCAAAATAGACCAAATGTTGTGGATGAAAACAGGTTGCACCTCAAGTTGCTATCTTTCTTGACTGGCAAAATACAACAGCGACATGGTAGGTAGGAATGAACGAAGTATGCTTAATATCGTAGAGATTATTTAAAACTGGAACACTACCTCTGTCTGGCTGTCTCTCCCCTCCCCACCTTACCAGTCCTCTCGTCGGCATACGCTGCTGTCCGGCCACGGCGTGTGCAAGTGGGACTTGCACCGCAAATGACCCCGTGGACTCGGCGATATTTGCAGTGGGCGTGGGATCCATCCCCTTCCATCAAGCCACCGTCTTGGCACCAATAATGGGCGCGAGGCAGTCGAGGCAGCCAACGCGCCCTACAATCTGAACTACACACTCGGCGACAAGAGAGTGAGGTGACAACACTTCCGACTGGGCCCCGAACAGCGTCCCCGGTGTCGGCAGAACCACCAGGGGTCATGTGTGACGTGATCTATCACACCATCCCCTCTACGGTAACTATGTCCGAGACAATGTCAGCGGCCGCACGCAGCTGCTGGAAAGCTTCCAACGTGTCACATGATATATGTGTCTGGTCGGACGGTGGAGACAGGCGGACTGTTGTCTAGCCACGGTCAGTCGGCCACTGGAGGATGGCAGGACGGCGGCGCACTGGACTGGAATCGTCGTGCACCGTTTACCATTCATTGGGCCTCACCAGCATCTCCAGCAGCAGTTCGGTTTCGTACGGCTGCTTATCGCTGGCCTCGGCGGGCGGATCGGGCAGCAGCGCCAAGAACGCCGCCACCTCGTGCAGCTGTCGGTTTGTCAGCTGGCCGAACTTTTTAGTCAGCTGTTCACGCGTGTCCACGCTGGCCACGTTGGACAGACTGAACTCTCGCAGGCCCGGGAACTTCGAGAACGCTGCAAGCTGAGAAGATGGAGCGGTCTTCAGTCGCGTCGTCGTTCCTTATTTCAGAAGGGATATTTTAGTAGTACAGACCTTTATTCTGTATTACTAAAATATTGGAATAGTGGCAATTGACTTCAGGATTTTGCTACCAGTACAATACTCTCCTGCTTTGTCACCAAAATAGCTTGCATGGGATGAAGTATGTTAGTTTATTGTAAGTGCAATACATGTTGCCTTTATAGCCACACTATGAAATAAAACTAGTGCATACAGTACACCAAATAATCACCACACACATGAATCAACGCAGAGCAACATCGACTGACGTGCCAAACAAGAGAAGTATGCTGGGTTGCTCCCGCCAAGCTAACCCACGAATTTCAATCACATAACAAGAGGAAGACACCACCAATATGCATACGTGAAAATAATATACCCAATCACACACTGTTATTGCATTGTTATTGTAGCTTAGTGGCGCATCGAACGCAAAGGTCATAAAGCACTGATTCACACACAACAGTCCAGGTTATCACCTTGGCTGGTTCAGAGAACATTTGTTTGGGAAGCTTGACGATCAGCAAGACGTTCTAAGCCCGCGACGGCGTACTCTGCAAGCCGACTTGCAGAATTGTAACGCGTACCACATTCGCGAACATAATCTGATCTGCGCCAAGCCACAAGGAGGCAAAACAAAACCGACTTATGCCAGGGATGCGAATCAAGCTTGGGTGACAAACGACTAAACACCGCCTAGCATGACCTAATCAGTGTGACAACTGACCTCTAATCTGACTTGGGATGAGGCGATGCAGCTACATCACGTTACAGTCAGATATTAAGCCTCCCCACTGACAAGACCTGACCTGACCTGCAATGAGGTGATGCGACTGTAGTGCAGCTGTATCATGTCACGGCCAGATACCGATCATCCCCCCTCTGACAAGACCTAACCTGACCTGACCTGCAGTGAGGTGATGCGACTGTAGTGCAGCTGTATCATGTCACGGCCAGATACCGATCATCCCTCTCTGACAAGACCTAACCTGACCTGACCTACAATGAGGTGATGCGACTGTAGTGCATCTGTATCATGTCACGGCCAGATACCGATCATCCCCCTCTGACAAGACCTAACCTGACCTGACCTGCAGTGAGGTGATGCGACTGTAGTGTAGCTGACAAGACCTGACCTGACCTGACCTACAATGAGGTGATGCGACTGTAGTGCAGCTGTATCATGTCACGGCCATATACCGATCATCCCCCTCTGACAAGACCTAACCTGACCTGACCTGCAGTGAGGTGATGCGACTGTAGTGCAGCTGTATCATGTCACGGCCAGATACCGATCATCCCTCTCTGACAAGACCTAACCTGACCTGACCTACAATGAGGTGATGCGACTGTAGTGCATCTGTATCATGTCACGGCCAGATACCGATCATCCCCCTATGACAAGACCTAACCTGACCTGACCTGCAGTGAGGTGATGCGACTGTAGTGTAGCTGACAAGACCTAACCTGACCTGACCTACAATGAGGTGATGCGACTGTAGTGCAGCTGTATCATGTCACGACCAGATACCGATCATCCCCCTCTGACAAGACCTGACCTGACCTGACCTGCAGTGAGGTGATGCGACTGTAGTGTAGCTGTATCATGTCACGGCCAGATACCGATCATCCCCCCTCTGACAAGACCTAACCTGACCTGACCTGCAGTGAGGTGATGCGACTGTAGTGTAGCTGCATCATGTCACGGTCAGATAGCGGATCCCCGGTTTGATCGCTGATCTCGAACCGAGAATAGAACTGCAGCATGTCCAGAAGCTGGAAACACAGAGCAGTCGTTACTGAGAGGAGCTGCAGGACAGCAACACGCTGGAACTCGTAACGCGCAAAATAGACCACCGCTACGTGCATAACATGCAGACGTTTACATTTGCATCAATTGGATCAGCCGAATAATAACTTGAAACCCTGGTAAATTGAACACATTGACGTCGGCAAGTGAGATTGCTGCGCACACAAATCGTAACGAAGACGAACGAACTCCGAACAGTTCATTCCTGTGTACGTCAAAGGCTTTCACATAGACGACCCGACATGGCCTGGTATGATCACCGTGCCTTAGAAACCTCACGAATCAGGCTCGTAGTGTTGCAAGTCATATTTCCTCACTCAGAATTAGCCCCACCCATTAAGTTACTTTGCTAGTCATCATCACAACATGCCTGCTGAGGTACCCTCAAAATGTGTTCAAATGTATATTGCGAGCGCTCCACCAGTGTTTTGTGGTCATGGTGCTAGCCATGGTGCAAGGCGAAGTACGTCACATATCTAGCAACTTTATGCCTAAAAACACAGTAAAGTTATTGAAGTGAGAAGGAAAATCGCAAATGGATTCACTGCATTTCAGTGTCCTTAAAATGGCGTTCGCTGAGCAGGTAGAAAGACGCAGGCATTATGAAAGCATACTTACAAAAACGCTACACCAAGCATCTTTATCGGAAAAGGAATGGTAAAAGCCATACAGGCAATAACACACAACGAAAACCACCAAATCCAGCGGTCACCAATTTCATGCGCACACCGGAGGGATCATGCGACCCTCGCCGCAACCACACCCAGTCCACGCCGCCACAGCACACACACCCTAACAGTCCCGGCATGCGGAGCAGCAGTGCCGCTCCAGCTCGCTCGGCCGCACCTGCACGAACAGCTTGCCCTCCGGGCGCTCGGCCAGACCGGACAGGCGGCAGCGCACCACCAGGTGTGTGTCGTCCAGCAGCGTGTTGAAGAAGCGGCGCGTCGGCAGCAGCGCCTCTAGGTCGATCATCAGCTGCAGCATCTGCTCGCAGAACGCCGCGCGGCGCCTGTCGAGCGGCCCTGCCGGCAGACCGACGGTAAGACCGAGTGGCTCTGTTCATGGAACGGCAATGTGATGGATTCGTTGATTGATTGATCGACTGTTTGGGCTTAGGGGCGCACCAACTGCAACTGGTTATGTAGCGCCCATATCTCACCTTTCACAGCATTCCGCTTAGCGGCATGGGTCTATTTGTGGAATGGATATATTACGTGTACTTGAGCAGCCGATAATGTGTGAAGGATTGGAGATAAGGTGTAAGCAACACATAGACACTGACAAGAGGATGGTGACAAGAGGATGGGTGGTGGGGCCAGGGTTCACGCAACAAGCTCTGCTTAGCAGTATAATCCTGGTTCCTGAAGCCACCCCAGCAACAACTCGGATTAAACTTTTTTCTTTCTTTTTTAATGAGCGGCGGTGAGGTGAAAGAATGGGATGAAAATCACTGGACTCGGAAGGTCCAGTGAGATGGAACAGAGTTTTTAATACGTAAGGAAATAAGGATGAAGAGACCAAATACATATGTGGCAAAACGAGCCCGAATTACAATATCAAACCGTACCCTGACATTCACATGTTGCCTGCATCGTGCAATTCTCACCTTCATCCGGTGTGCTATCCAGTATCTTCAGGAATTTCTGGATAAGGTTATACAGAAACCTTCGCTGGAAATCCAGCTTGGCTCTCTCTTTTTCGTCAAGCTGAGCGTCTTTCTTCTGAAGGATCTTCCAGAATTTCTTCCACTTCGGAATGCGTCGCAGTTCTGCCTCCCGTCGCTTCTGTATGACAAATCCAGAACCGCAATTAAAATATCTGTGCCGCATTCTCGGAGGAACTCCACCAATACCCTAAGATAATATCAGGCTGAGGCAAATTTTGACCCGGAGCCTAGCTGAAGAAGCCTATTGAGTGGCGTAGCAGAAACGTTGGTCGTTATCGAGCAAACCAGAGAGCTGCTGGTGTGCGTAGATCTGCATTTTCCAACAGCTCTGCCACAGCCACAACGCGTACGGCTTTCACTTAATTACGGAACAAAGATGCAAACCGTGTCAATACAATTTATCCACACATCGCCTGTCAGTATTCTCACCACATTCATGAACTAACAATAACAGCACTGCACTGCTGCCACGCCCCTCCAGAGTACACACCTCCAGCAGACAGATCCACATGGGCAGCGAGACGAGTCGCTGCACCTGTTGGCGCACCAGCTCCACCTCCATGCTATTGAAGCAGTAGTCGAGGAAGACGAGCAGCGCCGTCAGCTCGCGAAACGTGACGCGCTCCAGACACGTGCGCGTCACTTGGTGGAAGAACTCGCCAAAGTGCTGCGGCGCCTTGACGAACGGCTGAAACGGCCAACCAGCCGGTCAACATGACAACCGTACGAGTCCGCATGTGCGGTGTGTAGCTTGAGTACAAGCAAACGGTATACAAGCGATGGTGCCGATCCACAACCGGGCGTTCATAGGGAGTCGGTACCGTTTTGAGAGCAATGACCGCTTCGAGTGAATCCGTGCGCAACCGATTTCTTGCAGGAGTGCACGGTGGGTGCCAAAGGTTTTGTGTCAAATAATTTCTGACCAGAGTGGACACTGATTGGTTGGATATCGATGATTCACGACGTATGGATCGCCGTGTTCGCATCATCATCGCGAATCTCTCACACCAGTTGGCCGTGTGGACGAGTAGCGGCACCGGCTGGTACTCGAACCTCACAACTGCTTCGTTGTTAAATAGCTGTCCTATCCCTGCACTTTCCCATCGCCTGAGTGAATACTGCAGCTTTGAAACATATTTGAAAACTAAGTACACTCATACTGATATGGCGTGTTAGTAGATGTCGTTATATCTGAATACATCTCATTGAGTATTCAGATATAACGATAATTCAGATATAATTCAGATATAACGTTATGGTGACATTCACCGACACATGTTACGCCGAGGACAAAGGATGGATCTGATTTAACGTTGTGAGATAACGCATAACCAAACAGACTGTTCAGTGAATCATCAGCAATTAATTGCAATATGTGTGAAGCGAATATGTTCGTTCACCGCAAGAAACACAGAAACGTGGTCTGCAAAAAAGCAGCCCGCTCTGCAGGACCATCCTAGGTCAGAACCACCAGTAGGACACGGCTCACAAAGCATGTCACGCTGCCCGGCAGGCTAGACCGGCGTGCGGCAACAGAGCCCTCTGTGGGCCAAGAATCGCTGGAGACCACTCACGTGCCAGGCGGGGACGCGCTCGCGGACCTTCTCGTTGACCGTGACCACGATGGACATGAGGTGCGCGTGCGTGGCTAGGCGCGGGTCAAAGTTGGGCCACAGGTAGTTCTCCAGGTACTGCGAGAACTCTAGCAGCATCACCCGGCGCACCGCGAAGCTGTGGGTCGCGGCTGTCAGTACACGCGGCGGGCTGTGCATCGACGGACGTCGTGTGGCGGACGCAGTTGATGCGCACTTCAACAATGACTAGCTGACGAACACGGAACATTTCAGCAACCGCAGTCGCGGGCGACCGACGCCATGCGACGCAGACTCGCCTTGCGTGTTGTGTCTCTGTCGCGTTCCTGGAATGTTCCTTTCGTGCGGTGTCCAGGTGTTGGGAAATAAGCTGTTCCTGGATTTTTTTGTTTCCAGCACATTATTCTCACCAGGAAACTATCCTCTCATGTGTATCATTAGGTGGTTGAATAGTGCTGCTTTTCAACAATAAACTAGTGTGATAACGTGCTTCAGATTTACTGAAAGGTACAAGCTGAGATTCGGACTCAACATTGGAAGAAAAGATATCCTCTCCATATCCGACTGCCACACAACTTTCCTCTCCACATCCAGGATCACAAAGTACAAATCAAACCCTGGCCGTGTCCCTAGCGCGACACAAGAAGCGAACCACTAGCTGAAGCCAACAAACAGCAGACAGGACAACTAGAGCTGCTGCCAGCCAGAACAAACGTCGCTACAGTTTGGGAGAGTGACTGTGGAAAACGCGTGACTGACACACGTCACTACAGTGACTGCGGAAGACTTGTCACTGACACACGTCACTACAGTTCGGGAGTGTGACTGTAGAAGACACGTCACTGACACACGTCACTACAGTTCGGGAGTGTGCCTGTGGAAGACATGTCACTGACACACGTCACTATAGTGACTGTGGAAGACTTGTCACTGACACACGGTGGCGGCCGGCTGACAACTGTTGTGTAGCCGTGTTCAGGATGTGAGCGGGGTGTAGCCGGGCCCCCACATGCACCGGCTCGCCCCTGACCCAGAGCGGTGAAGGGGTCGCAGGTGCGGATCCACGCATGTCCGAAACTATTCTACATAGACACCCACCACCAGCATCCCGACTAGTATCATGCTAGTGATGGTACGGCAAGAAGCAATCCCGAACTTCGACGAGGAAATGCAGAATAAAAACAGAAGAAAATAAAGGAGGGCATATCTACATCCAGAGTATGTATGACTGAAATTGTAAGTAGCAAACCATCTGCGAGTGGTGTGTGGCGTGTGACTATGGGTGCAGGCACAACTGTGACTGGCAGTGCATCAGCCTTGCATGTGACTGTGAGTGGGGAGAGATTTATTAATTAGTTGGGCTTAAGGGCGCGCCGACTGCGAGGTCAATTAGCGCCCATGGGTAGGGAGAGACTGTGACTGGGAGTACAGCTGTGACTGACAGCACAACAGTGACTGACTTTGAGCCGATGAGCTCCTGCTGGTAGATCTCCTCGACGATGGCAGGGTTGAAAGGCGCCTGCTGCCCCACGCTAATAATGTACGGCGACCAGTACTGGTTGGCCAGCTGTGAAGTAAACACAGATCACCAGCTGGTCACAAAGCACGTGCTCCGACTCACGTCGGGCCGACGACGCTGGATGGAAATGCCACATGGCACGGAGGAGGTCGGCGAACATCCGTAGTGACACTGGCGAAGTAATTATCCATTATGTCCAGACATTTTAGGCATGCATCAAATGTTGGACTAGTTGATTTGCTGGTCGCAGAAAACTACCAAGAATCAACTAGTAGCACATGAGCAGTGATCAACTCCACATATAACATCAATCAATGCATAGGTTGATGCTTGTGTGTGAACATTGTGAGGGCACAATACACGAATGCAATGGGCAGGCCCAAATGAACTGGGAGGGGGCACGGTGAAAAGGCCGCATGTTGAAGGGTTGAAATTATGGTGATGGCAAGGCCAACAACGGAAGAAGGGCAAGATCCATCCAAAAATCATTCAAAACTACACCCCTAACTCCACACATTGCCTTGCCTTTGAAGGCCAACACCTCAACAGGCAATATCTAGTTTCAAAAAGGCTGGTTCTATAGACACACGATTAAATTATCAGCAGCTAGCACATTAAAAAGTCCGAAAATGGATTCAGTCTCTCATTTACCGAGGACCGAAAGACCATCTGCATGAGTGCTGGTGCCACCATGTACACCAATTCGTGTTTATTAGCGTTTCACCGCCATTCATACCTCATGACCATATCCTCGCACCTTACCTTCATCACGGTTCGTACATCATCAGTCGCCCCACAGTACTATGCATGTTCGACGGATTCTCACAACTCAAATACTATCACCATCTCCTGATCCCACCTACTCACCTGTCAGCACAACTCTTCCATACAGCTCCACCTAGCATGAGTCGAGCTCGATCTGGCACCAATGAGTGTCTGTGAACCGGTAAGCAGGTGCTCACACGCACACGGATGCGTGGAAGTGGAAGTGTGTGCGCGAAGAACGACACGCTAGTCGACGCCTACCTGGGTAACGCGGTCGGCGTTTATCTGCTGCACAGTGGGAGCCCCCTTGCTCCGACCTGTGGCCTTCATGGTGGCAGGATTAGCTGCGCTCAGCTTCCAGACAGCTGCGCCTGGCTTCCAGACAGCTGCGCCCGGCTTCCAGACAGCTGCGCCTGGCTTCCAGACAGCTGCGCCCGGCTTCCAGACAGCTGCGCCAGGCTACTGATAGCTGTGTCCGGCTTCCAGACAGCTGCGCCAGGCTACTGATAGCTGCGGCCGGCTACCGACGAAACCCGTGCGAATGTCAGCGTCAAGGTCAATTACGAGGTAACACATAGTGCAGCCTCCACATGAACCACTGTCATGTTGAGCAAAGGATTACAAATGAGCTCCTATTTAGGCAGTGTCTTCGACAATTTAATTTGGCAGCAAGCTAACTGCTTGTGTTGAGTTCATTTCACTGTCAAGGCATAAAATTGGGACAAATTGCAGTGATACCAATAGCACACTTACAAGTTGGTCATATACACTAATAATCATTCAAATCATATAAAATGCACCAGATAATATCATTTTTGATATGAACATGTTGTCCCACTTCAACAAAATATTGGATGCATACAGCAAAAAGGTTTGGATGGGATATATATAATAAAGAATAAGGCAAATTACAACAAAAACCTAGCCAAACCTGCCAATGGTGCAATGCCTAACATCATTACATCACTGAATTAGTCTGCAGCATCTGCCTTATCAATACTAAGTGGCATGCTTTTGCATAATGAATATCTCATCCATATGTGATTTCTCTGAGATAATAGAGGAAGAATTTGTGAGGTAAGCTTCAGCAATTGCAGACCAAATAGTTGCTTTCCAATTTACATTCAGGGGCTACTATATCAATATTGACTGCTTATTGGGATCAAAAACTTTGACTTGAATTGCTGATATCTAACATTTATAAAATACATGAATATTAAATTAATTTAAATCACATAAGAAAGCACCAGAAATGGAATTGCTATAGAAAATTGGCCTATGGGTTTCTTCTATATTTACCAACTTGTCAAAGAAAAAATGCTTTCTTCTCAGGAAACATTGTTTGGTTAGGCTATGTTAGGTTACAGTGCAATGAAATTTAGGAATTTGGATGGAACATGCCACATAGCAGGACAATTATTAAACTATTGATGATATATTTGGCATATTGTTTATTGGTTGGTTCATGACACACTTTATGCACATTCACAGCTAATGGCGCCACCCACACTGTTTCACATATTGTTGACATATTCCATCAATGCACTCAAGAACTGTGTACCTGATAATAAAATACAGCTGGGATGAATGACAGTGGTGATAAATTATTATAAACTTGCATGACTGTCCTCAAAAGAAAGGTTAATAATTATGTGAGATATGGGGTATCTTGTGCTGTGGCTGAGTCTGGTTTGCCTACTGGCTTCTCTACTCAGTCAAGATGTGAAAAATGCATGAATAGATACATCATTCAAAAAAATAACTTGGACTGCCCAGATGTCATTAATAAATATGGAATCAAGCCAGAAACATACTGTTGTTGATGTCAGAATTGAGTGCATGAAGTGTTGAATTTCTTTTTTACCATGTCTGTGACACTCCAGGTATGGATAATTATATGTGATGGGCCATATTTCTAGAGTGAATATTATGATCATGCATTTCTTTTCTGACTGAAAAGTAATCATTTGTAGAGAAAATGAGCAGTCACATAAATCTGTTTATGTTAAAATACACAATACTTTTGAATCCAAAGAATCAAATTTTACTTGATCTCCAATGATACTGATATGGACGTCCTCAAATTAGGTACCTCTCAAAACATGCAATGGAAACAATGATATGTATGCAATTGTCTCAATACTGGATTTATAAGACTTAATCCATTTTTAATATGCTGGCCACAACTGCTGCACTTCCCACCAGGATGATCTCGGACAGAATGGACCATTCACTGAATGTTCTGTCCATTTTGCTGGATGTCATTTTGGAAATATAAAATTTAAATGAGAATTGCATCACACACAGCCAACCAATCAATGGCTCTCTTGCGGGTACTGTGCATGTAGTCTCTACCACCCATGTGTAGTCACCATACTGTGTATGAACCTAACACACTGGCTTTACACACAGCCCTTTGATAACACTCCTTCCATGCCAATTTTGACATTCTGTTATACTTGTTTTGACATTTCACACCAAACAAAAACTCACTGTTAATTGCTGTTTTGATTGAACGTGACAATTCCACTTGTCAATTCTTTGCATTGGCTGCAATGGGATGAACAGCACATTGCTCACGTGCCTCAAAGTGTACTATCTATTCTGCAAAAGTATTCAAGAGCATGCATTAAATCACACCAAACCAAAACGACTGAATGATAATACAGAGGTTAGAATCGGAGACAGCCGGGCGGATCGAGCGAGAAATTCAGCTATAACCAGCTATAATCCGGCACGTAAACGTTGGGACACGCCGGAACTGTCACACATGGGCCAGAATAGCTGTAACTGAAGCTACGAAAGTAAATATTGCATTAAGTACTTAGCGAAGATGATGATTGCAGACAAAAATAATTTGACTGCCATACATGGACAAGCACATACCAAGGAACCGTCCACTAATAATGACCTGCAACACGTTCGGATGGGTCAGGTGTCAGAACCTGGCAGACCATTTTCCCCTGAATGCTGAATGTTAAAAAGCGCAAAAGCAAACCGGGGCCCTCCAATATCGTTTGGGAACTGGTGACGTCACATAGGCTGGACAAATGTCCGTCCCTAGACGCTCCAGCCAAACTTCCATGTTTCCCACACGATATATCCAACCTTAAATACCATCAAAATTGGACAAATTCGGATTCATTGAAAAGCGTCAAGAATTATGTCCACGAATTAGAGCCGAATTTTTTCCTAACGCTAGTATTTTTCGCTTGAGCCCACGCTGACTACATTCTTGTCGAGCGCCGCAGGAATCGCGCGGTGCCACGGGTAGTAGCAGTATGATGAGACAGACCAATTGAAGATCACACCTGGGAACGAGGGGTAGGACCAAGTAAGAGGTAACTGTTGTAGCATAATTCCTGCCCACTCGGTGCAGGGGCGTAAACAAAGGTGGGGGCACTGGGAGCATGTTCCTCCCGTGGGAGGGTGGTACCTCTCCGGCCAGGAAAAGGCAACATTACATCTAGGCTACCGGCGGAGGTACCGATACTGGTTGGAATACCACGCCCTTATCACCCATGTACAGATAAGGAACCTGCAGCTGGTTTTCAGGATTGTTGTCTATTTTCCATTCATATACGTCTAAATAATGGCTGTTCTTAATATATATTTTTGTGGGGCAAGTTTCCCCTCAGTATTGGCTCTCCCCTAATAATTTCGAATTTTATGGCCATGGAGCATACATTTCGTCGATGTGGGGCTTCCCATTAACTTCATGTATTTTGCACCCCGATAATCTATGGTATTTGGCGTTACTAGCTTGCTACCTAGCTGAAGTGCTCCTGGGGCCACTACTATTAATAACTGGTGGTGGCCTATCTGCAAAAAAAAGACAAATAAAAAGATGCAAATAGTTATAGTGAACTGTAGGTGTGGAGAGTAATGACATGTATATTGGCATCCTGAGGCATTCCTAAGTTGGCTGTCCTAACTTTTGAATAGTTGGCGATGGGAAAACCCAAGTGGATATACACGCTTCCATATACATATATATATACATATATATATACTGTCGGAGTTTCGTATCTTGCAGACGCATAGCGACATGGCAATGCTGATTTAAAACTATCTGTATTTACTGGGTATTATTTTTAAAACCTCTGCAATTCCATTGTTAAAAAACTTGCATAGGAGCTTGTTAGAAATGAGTTAAAAGATACACGATGAGAGCGTCACTTTAAGGCGATAAATCCTTTAAATCTACGCTCGACTAGAAAGAAGAGACTATGAGCGGTAATGCAAAAAAAAAACGCTCCTTTTAAAGCTCCGAGTACGTCATCAGTCCGAGAGATGGCGACGCTGTTAACCCAGGGGGATGTCCTGATTCGGTCTCAGGGACTGGGTTCTGGGACGGGAGCGCGGCGACGCCTCGCCCGGTGGAGGGCTTGTTAGTGGGTACCCTCTTTTCTGGGACCCCACCCGAGGCGGAGGCAGCGGAGGGTCCATCTCGTATGCTGACTGGGCCGGCCCCTCCACTCGCCGTCGCGGCGATGGGGTGGAATGCCTTGCTGGCGGAGTCTTGTCAGCTCCGTCGTTACGTTGTTCGTCGGTGTTTGTTTTCATTTTCCTTGCGCCAACAACTCCAAAAGTTGAAAGCCCATCGACGATTTCGTCTTTAGATACATCATTCGGGTCAAAACAATTGATAATCCCCCGCGATGTATTCCTTGTCTTGTGTGGTTCCAGTGATTTCGATTATTATGTTTTCCTTTGTATCGTTCTTCCGCACACAGTACACAAACTCTGATAATGTAAGTGCCCTACCAACCTGTCCTGCATCCGCGAATTCTACTTCCTGAGCTTTGTCATTCAGCTTCTGGCATCTCACAATTTCAACAAATCTGTCGCAACCGTCCTTCCATTGTAGGGGGACGAGGACGCGAGGCTCTTATTCTTTCCTCTGAAAACCAGTATCCTAGGGCCGGGAGTATATTCCATGTGGAGGTTCCGATCTCCGCGTGGGTAAATATTTGTTTGGCGCCCATGACAGGGACCAGGAGTGTTTGTTTGTTGAAGAAGCCATGTATGTGTTTTTCCCGCTCCTCGAGGCGCCCCACCACTTTGGGGCCCAACTGGGGGACACCTCTGTCCCGCGGACGAGAAGTCGTCAGGCGCCAGAGGTGCTATACGGGACGGGCGACGCCATCACCCAGCCGGGAGAGAGAGACTCACCACCTCGACCGGAATCCAGCGCCGCCCACCCCTTGACCCCTGCTGGTCAGGCCAGCAGGCGCTGGGATGGGGCCCAGACTTTCGGCCTGAGGCGACATGTCGCTTGGCTTGCATGGGGCCCTACGGGCCCGCCAGCCCCTCCGGGATATTAGAACCAAAGAGGCGTGTTGCTCCCCCGTCACAGCTAGCACCGTGCGACGGGAGACCTGTCTCCAGGACTCTAACTCCGGGGGACAGGCTGAGGGGGCGCGACTACCTCAATAAAACTGAGCTGGTGAGCAAGACTGGGGAAGTTGTCCTACCTGCTCATGATAGGGATAGTTGGTGTCACGGATCAAGTGAAGGACATGGACGTTGCGATGAGGTGGCATTGGAATGGGGGCGTATGGATGGAAGGACGAATGAAGCACTTTTAGTCTCACCACTCACCGGCAAGATGGTCGTCGGATCATTGGGGCACTCATTCCCCCCCCCACCACGGAAAAGTGGTGCCTCGTGGGGGCTCCCTATTCGATATAAACCATTCGCCGGACCATTGGAGCACTCAACACTCCCCCCACACAATGGACAGTTGGTGTCTCGACGGGGTCTTAGAAAACCGTTTCGTCAGCATTAGTAAACGGCGTGATGCATAAAGCAGGTGCTACAAACAGGTCCTCTTGCTAGCATAACTCAATATTTATCAGCATGGCCGAAGACACATGCTAGCAGCAGTCGCACCCTAGCTTAGTCACCCCAATTCCTATCGCTGTGGACAACTTAGAATGCACAAATATACACTCGAACATACAAAATCCTTGGATAACAATCCACTCTCATTATCCGACGGATTCAAACCTCCACCTCCACCCCCAGATATTTTTTTACGTTCCATCACCGAACCGAGTGCGCGAGATCCCGGAAGGCTTGGCACTCCAGCATCACCAGGCGCGGCCCCACGCTGGGCTTGGGGAGACATGCTGCATCATTGTGGCACCGCACGTCGCGGAGATGCTGGGACTTGGGGAGACATGCTGCATCATTGCGGCACCGTACGTCGCGGATATGGACTTGGAGAGACGTGCTGAGTCATTGCTGCACCGCACGTCGGGGAGATGCTGGGACTTGGAGAAACATTCTGCGTCATTGCGGCACGGCATGCTGCGGAGAGACAGGTGTGTCGTGGTATCCGTCAGTTACATGTTCATTGTTATATATTATTATGCTGTACAGATGGTGATACCGGATGACGCATCTCAGTACGCTGTACGGATAGTGATACCGGATGACGTGCTTCAGTACGCTGTACGGATGGTGATACCGGATGACGCATCTCAGTACGCTGTACGGATAGTGATACCGGATGACGTGCTTCAGTACGCTGTACGGATGGTGACACCGGATGACGTATCTCAGTATTCTGTTCGGATAGTGATACCGGATGAGGTATCTCGGTATGCTGTACAGATGGTGGTACCGGATGACATCTCAGTATGCTGTACGGATGGTGGTACCGGATGACGTATCTCAGTATTATGTGCGGATGGTAATATCGGATGACCTATCTCAGTGCGCTGTACAGATGGTGATACCGGATGACGTGTCCCAGAATGCTGTACGGACCGTGGTGCATGATAGGTGGCTGTCGATTTTGTTCGTTCCCGTCACATCCTGCACACCTGCACCGACTCGAGCACACGCACGGCTCTGAGTGCACATGTATTGAATACAGTAAATGCCGACGCGGAGATGGGCCGTCGGCACACGGCAGTTCCACGTAGAAAACAAACTAGCGAGGCAAATCGGAAATGATCAGTTCCCGGCATCGCCGCCGGGACTCGCACTTTACGCGTGCCCTGCGCCTGGCTCACGTCGCTGAAAGACAAATGCCAGTCACGGAATATGGAGCACGCATTAACCACACTCTGGGCGAGTGGTTCAGCTCCAGATACAACTAAATATACGGTACGTCGGCAGCACTTGGTACAACGTGCTGGTACAGATCAATGTGCAGATAAACCTGGGACTATTTTGTGAGACCTGTGGACCCGTTCAACCAAGCCTATGCACTTACTAAAAAAAGAGAAGAAAAAACATAAGGTCCACAATTGGCTATGGGTACGGGGACAGTTCGCTTACAGCGGCACTGCGGGCAAAAGTAATACAGATCACATGCACTTGCCCGATCTTCAAATGATATGCGCTCAACTTAGGCCTCCATAAACATTACTCAGCATACCATATTCCACCGAACCTTTGCGCATAACATCCTGTTTGAGACCATACACATAACGACATAGCACTGATGTAAATACCCAGTCGCTTAACAATAAGCGTAAGCAAATGATACGCCACTCCACTATTCAATCACGGAAAACCACAACAAGTAAAATTCCACAAATCACGTCCAAGACTAGAGCAGCGGGTTGACGCGATCACAGACCTTCACCCACAGCCGACACAGCTGCCGACAGTTCTTTGGCAACAGCACGTCGACTCGGTAGCCTCGCCCGTCTCGGGTCGGCGGCGGTCCGGCGGCGGGCCAGCCCTGCCGCCGGCAGTCGTGACCCGCTACGACTCCTGGTGCGTGACGATCTCGTCGGCCGGCGAGCTGGACGGTCGGCCGCCCATCTCGGCGAAGTGCACGCCCTCGGTGAGCCGCTCGCCGATCACGTTGCGGCGCCGCTTCATCAACCGGGTACGCTGCAGCGAGTTGAGCTCGTTCAGCTTGCTCAGCAGGAACTGCTTGTCGTGCCCCTCGAGCACCAGCTGCTCCTTCAGGACGTCAATCATGTGCTTGTTGGCGGCGGCGATAGCCGAGTAGAAGTACATAGCGAGTACCAGCGCCACCACCAGAGGCACGGCGAACCCGGCCGAGCCGAAGAAGTGGATGAACGTGCGCAGCCAGGCCGGCAGCGAGTTGACGGTCGCCTGAATCTCCATCCACATGGTGTCCAGGCCGCGGAACGGGCCGCACGAGCGTGACGGTCGCACCTCGGCCAGTGAGAAGATAACGATCAACAATGCCGCGAAGAAGGAGAACAGCGACACGAGCATGTAGAACGCCGAAGAGCGGATTGTGTGCAACGACAGGGTGGGAGGAGTGCAGATGCTCGTGCACGTGACCTTCTTCAGATAGAAGAAGAGGAAGCAGAGGACGGCTGCGATACCTGGTATTAGCGGCGAGTAGAACAAACCCAGCCAGCACAGCGCCTGGTTGTACACGACGTCCAGTACGTGGCGAGGAATCTCAAACTCCTGCACGAATACCGAGCGCATCCACGCAATGTCTTGGAAATGATCGGCCACCAACTTCATTGGGAAGTAGACGAACAGACTGATGCCGGCGATGCACGCGAAGTCGGTGAGCATCAGCTTGTAGCATGTCTGGCCGATGATTGTCTCCCAACAGGCACTGGCACGACAGCCGGGCATAAAACACTGGAAGTCCGCGAGATCGCCCTCGCACTGTGCCGCGTACTTGACGAAGAACGAGTACATGAGCACGGCAATGGAGGCGACACGCAGGAACACGGTCCGCACCAGTGTGAGGATCACGTTCACCTGCGGTGTGTAGCGCTCCAGCGTCACGACATGGTACATAAACAGCGTGACGACGATGTTGAGACCAGACACGGTCATGGCCGGCAGGTACTGGTAGATGGTGAGCCAAGCGACGCGGTTCTGGCCGATGGCCTCCTCCTCGACGTGCACCAGCGAGTACTGCACCACGTAGAAGATGATGACGCCGCAGATGACCAGTATGACGGTGACGATCACATTGGTGACTGTGCGCACCACGTACAACTGGATCGTCTCCAACTTGCTTCGGCTGCGCCTCTCTGCCTCATACTGGTCCGTTTCAAGATAACCCTTGAGCTCATTGTAGACGGCTTTCTGCTTGTACTCGCCGGCGCTAACATTGTCAACGCAAAAATCCCAGGCGCTAAACACCACGTTGCAATACTGATAGAACTGGCCTCGCGACAATATGGCGTCTTGAAAGCCGTGCGCCGTGTGGATGACAACAAAGACGAGACACAGCAACAAACAAGTGAGCGCCACCAACACATAAGCCAGTGGCAGGTTATAGTATAGGCCTGTTGGTCCCACCAGCACTACATTCTCGTAGTAGCCGTAGAACAGCGGCGTCAGCTCCATGAAGCCGGTGCCCTGCAGCAGGTCCATGACGCCTTTGGTAACGCCGCCCCAGCTGTGGTTACGCACGTACTGCGTGTAGTTGGCGTGGCAGCACGAGGTGACGGTGGTGTTGTCGGTGAGATCGCAGGTGAGCGGCTCGGTGCGCTGCAGCAGAGCGTTGGGCAACACGACGAACGCCAGCATGGCGGCGAACACAGCCATGTTCATGTACATCACCTTCTTGATGTAATGGAAATAGGAGAGCACTCCCGTGCCTAGGTTGCCCTCGATTAGGCGCAGCGAGTCATGCCACAACTCGAACGAGAATATGTCCACCATGGCGTCCTTGAAGTGTGACCAGAACTTTTGACGGTGCAAGTGGAACCGCTGGATGCCCTGGATGCGAAAGGCTGGCGAGTTCTGTAACACACAGAGGAAGTAGCTGATCTATGCTGATCAAACAAGGTAACATCATGCATTCAATTAGCCATTACGAAAAAGGAATGGAACTAAAATTGTGACAGCCATGCATGCTGTGCCAGCACGACGTAGTGTAAATAATCAAGTATTTCACACGAGGTAGCATCTAATATAGTGCACATGAAGCAATATGTAAACACGGAAGAGGGGAAAACAGCTAAGGAGGTCGTGAAAATGGAAATACGTTAAAAATTCGAGGTAGTCAAACCAATTTTGGAGTTGAATGTTGCATGAAATAGAGGAACTAAACGAGCTTCAATGTACTTCTTGGCATACAGTGAGGAAAACATGGCTCGGACAGTCAAGACACTCGATATAAGAACTCATCACATGCATTTTTGGCGTTCGTTTTTGCATCATGTGGTGATATTCGGCAAATGCAAAAGTCACGACTAGATTCATCTCCCACACTACAGCACCATTGCATAGATACACTGCTTGAAATAAAGAAACATGATCCAAGATTACAGACAACTTGGACATACTGCAAAAACCGATGGCCACCTACAATACCCCACCCACCCCTGCTGCATCGCCATGTTCCTAAGGGACAAGTCTAAAAATAGCCAATGATTTAAAGCTGGTCCACTGGAATACCGACATAGGATCGCTCCCTAGGAAGACACGTACCAGGAGTTTGTTTTTCCGCTCCCTTTTCTTTTCCATGGAAATTGGCATTGCTTTAATAGCTTGTATCTGGTCCCAGATTTGCTGCTCATCCGGAATATCTGCAACAACACATCAACATGTCACCAATAACACCTCCAAACATTATCTTTAAAATAATTTGAGTAGCGATTGTTTATTTATTGAGTGGTTCTCGGCGCACATTTTGCACGATCACGGCTAATGGCGCCGCCCACACTGTTCATTTGAATGGCGAGACAAATTGAAACCCTCAAGTTAGAAAACTCTGAGGTGGGGAATTTCTGAGGTGGGGAAAGGTAGACTGCATATATATAATTTGTCATACAATATACATTTTAAGAACAAAGGTGCCTATGCATGCAGTTCTTTCTCAAAATTGTCACTGATGAGATTGTGGACATGGCAGCTATGTCCCAACCATGGACTCCTCAGTACATGGACTTAGCTGAATAATCTACCATTCTGCAATGGTTAGTTATTTGGATGTATGGACTTCATTGGCTGTGTAGTGCCAAACGAAATATTCATTAAATGCAACTTAAAGTATGCTAGGTTCAGTCATCAGTCCATGGCATACCAAATTGCAACCCAATCCAACCTTATTGCTACTGGCTTCAAAACTGACCAGCAGCTAACATAACACAACTTGGCTTCAGTGCAACCCTATGTGCGATAACACTACACAGACTAAGCATCGCTGAATACTTGAGGGAGTCTAGGAAACAAGGGCGATCAGCATTCAACGTTACACAGTTTTGTGTGTGCTTCAGATTTTCAGGTGGTCATGGATGACAATGCAACACTTGAGTCAAACAGTCGAGTACATGAAGTAAAATTGGATCCTGCACTATAGTTTGACTGGGCCACTAGATTGATTGTTTATTCGGGCTTAGCCCAGTATATTAAGAACCATTCACGCTCACATATGAAAATATACAAATGTAAGAAACATATTGATATAGCTTTATGTATCATAACAAAGGAAAAAAACGAAGCGAGGGTGGAAGGGCTCCAGATCACTGCAGACGAACTTTGTATTCGAAATTGCTTCCAATGTGATGAACTTGGCCATATGTGAATTATCTGATCACCACATGTTATACAACACACCAACCAATGCAGATCACAGGTCCAGATCATGCACCATGTACACTGATTACAAAATACCTGGGGAGCTTTCTGGCAGCACCACTCTCACGAAGGAAACATGTGACTGAAACGTCAATGGCAATGCCAAAGGCAAAAAAAAAACGTGTCCGATCGCTGCGCACGACGGATTTCTTCACGACTGCTCCCTTGCTGCAGTGAAGATGTTACCGTATCTGGTGATAGTGTACAGTACTCCGTGGAAATGCTACCTTGGTCCGGCAGCATTTCGTTGTCCATCGCGTCTGTGGTCAGCACCACACTGGGCCGCGAAGTCAAAGTCGAGTGCCGTTTCCCCAGCGTTCGCGTCATCTGGCCGCGACTCATGGTCACACCTGTTGAGATCGACATCTGGTGAGCGTATACATGGTTCGTGTGTTCCGTGAAGCTTACGTTGTTGAGAAATTCGGTATCAGCTACGGAAACGCAGTCCAAACTAAGTGGCGTTTTCATGGTGTAAATTGCGGCGCCGGTGCGACACCAACTTTCACAGGACCAGTATAGGCTGAGCCAGGTAGTTAGCTATTAGGGCTTTAGGGCACATATATTTGATTCGTCATGTAGCCCCCAACCAGTAGAGGCTGATCACCACAAGCATTTTTCACCAGTCACCACGAAATTCCGCAACTGGCTCCCAATCAAAGGACACCTGTGTTATGGGAACGTCCTGTCAACTACTCTGAACTTAGATAGGTGGGTTATAGCAATACTGAAAACATGAAAGATGGATCTATATGCACATGGAGCATGCAAGTTGCAGCATTCAATCCAATTTCCACCATTGCAAGAGCGACAAATAATCGCAACCGCAGGTCGGGTCAGATTGCTCCCCGGCACACGGCCAGGCGGGACGTGCCTTCGACAGTGTGAAGAAGCTGGCGACTGGGCAGGATGTTGAGTAGCTGCGCCTGCGAGGACGCCGCCGCGGCCGACATGCCGTCGTCCGCCTCCAGGCCCGCCTGCGACGACGGGAAGTGCTCCTGGTAGAACTCGCCGCGCGCCTCCTCCCACGTGGACGACTGGGGTTGCGACCGGCGCGACATGCTGCACGTTCACTGCGGGTGAGAGTGCCGAATATTCGGTTCACCAGTTGTGCCACTTAATACACTACATGTATGTATACACTACATACAGTAAATTACAATACGATGCTATACTACTGTAGAGCCGACATTACAACCACAAACAATGGCTGTGACTGTGATGCAAATTAGTTCGTGCCTATGACTGGTGTCAAGCCAGACAGTGACACATTTAGGAGCTTTTATGCGATGTGAAATCTGATACAATTACATAATATTGCATTCAATTTGACAACCATGACCTGCAGGCATTCTAGCAAAACAAAATATTGTGAAACATGTCCATATATAAGGAATGAAGTTGAAAATGGATGCATGATGGATGGAGTCATCACAGATCTGATGATGAAATCAATTCAGTACTCTGGATCAGTACACAATCTTTCAGTACTCACAAAGTTGGAACCACAGCCTGGTCATGATGTGACATAAAACTGATCCAGTGTTATATGGTGCCTGATCACACAGTTTAACGAAAATACAAGTGAGACCAAGAGACCACATGGAAGTGCATACCTGTAGAAATATCCTGTTGGGTATGATATCTACTGATGCAACCTCAAGACATGGTCTTGACTCTTGAGATCTTGATTTGACTGTACTTGATACTCTTCCATGACTGCAAAAGAAAATCAGCTGTATGCTTCACGACAGCCAATCCTACAAACCACTTGTTATGGATCTTTGATATATTTTGGGTAATAGTTTCCCTGTTGTATCATCAGGCTAGCAATGGCAATGCAATGGAAATGACATATCATACTGCAATGCAATTTTTGTACTGTGAGTGATGCATGGCTTTTGTGACCAATGCTATCAAGCATACACTATTCAAACATAAATGCTGATGAACACAACAAAGACCAGGACTTGAACTCCGTGGTATAACCCCCAAAAAACAAGACTTCATTTTTGGATGATACAAACTTCTAAAAGAAAGAAATGGCAGCATGTTACCAGCTACAATGGTCCCTAGTAGTGTATTTCATTGAGGTCTTTAAATTTGTCCATGGTCTGGAGAGGGGATACCTTGGGGAAATGTTTGAATTGAACAGAAATGATGCAATTACAGGTCATAAATTCAAAATTAAAGTTAACCACAGCAGAACAAGGTTAAGGCAAACTTTCTTCACCAACGGGGCAGTAGAACACTGGAACCAGCTGCCAGAAAACATTGTCAGTAGCAGCACAATGAACATCTTTAAAACAGCATAGACAATCATTATAAGAATAGAGGGTTTGCTTTTCAGTATTACAGGGAGGGCTGATTGACAGATTTGGTGGGCAACTGGTTCAGTGTACAAAGTGTGACCAAGAAGGGCCCTTGTGGGTCATAGTTGCACTAATCTTTTATGTCTTTATGTCTTTATTTCAGTTTCCAGCATGATATTTGGCTAGTAATTAGCTAGATAGATATTCTTGGCATGATCATGTGCTAATGCTTTAGATTATGGTAAATTTGGTCTTTCAAAACTGGGTGAATCAGGGCTGGATTGAGTGCCTAAATCCTATATTTGGAGAGGTAATTTCTGCAGATGCATGTGTTAAGCAAAGTATATGAGCATGTCCTTCAAGGAAAATATGCATTGGGGTGAGGAGGGATGAAGTGGTATTGCCATCTCAGGGATGTCAATAGTGACAGTTAAGGCAGTAGAACCCCAAAGTCAGCAAATAGGGATATCAGTATTTCAAGGGGGCAGAGTGGTAGCTCACCTATTGATGAAAGAGCTGCTCAACATGAATAAGCCAAAGCTGGTTATGGAACATATGCTAAGTGTTTGATGCTTAATGCTCAAGAGTATTTGATCCAACTTTGGTGAGTTTGATGTTATGTTGCTGAGGAGGAACCAGATTTTGTTTGCATTACTGAGGCATGGGTCCGTGAGGGGAATTTTGTGGATAACTTGCAGGACTATGAGTTCCCCAGGGATACAATATGTTTTCATGTAATATGGGTCCAGCAGTGAAAGGGGGTGGTGCAATGCTCTATGTGAACATCTTATTCAGTTCTTAAAAAATTGCCAATGGGGTAAAACATGTGTCAGTGGAATCCATTTGGCTTGATGTTGTCATGGGAAAAGGCAACAGCAATAAACTGAGGATAGGAGATTTGTACCAATCAGGAACCCTGCCATGATATCAGCAACTGGAGCTTGATAAGGTGATTTGTAAGGAAATCAGTAGAAACTTTTGGGGAAATGCCTTATTTTTGGTGATTTCAACCTAAAGGATATGAAAAATTTCAGTGTTAGCTCCTCATCATGCAAAATGTTTGGGAAATGCTTTGAAGAGGACCTGTTCTTACATCAGTTTGTAACAGAACCAACTAGGCTGAGCTCATTATTGGACCTTGTCTTCTCAGATTTAAGTGACTTAGTTCTACACTTGACTGCAGGAGAAATCTTGGGAGAAGTGACCATAACATAGTTCCATTCAAGGCACATATAGTGGGGACCATCAAGGGAAATTTGGCAAAGGTTCATAATTTCAACAGAACATACTTTGACCACATCAGTGACTTTAAGTGCCATAAGATGGGAAGAAGAATTCTCCAATTTAAGTGCCTATGAAATGTAGGAAAAACTAAAATCTTACTTGAGGGAAATTCAGATTAGACATGTCCCCCAAAGGCAAAGGTGCAAAAGAGGATAGCCAGCATGACTTTCACCAGATTTGATAAAAGCAATTAAGGCTAAAAAGGTGCATTAAGAGTGCATAAAGAAGCTTCAAATATCATAAATTTAAGGTTGTATCCAAGAGCTAGACTCTGTGAAGCAGAAAACCAGAGCAGCAAAGTGAGAAAAAGAATCAGATCTGGCCAGGAACTGTAATGGGGACAGCAAAATTTGTTCAACATCCAAGAGTACTAAATTGAGTGCATGGCATGTTGGAATTTTCTTTATCACATCTGTGACACACCAGATACAGATAATTATATCTGAAGGGCTATTATATTAGTGGAGTGAAGATGATGGCAGCAAATTTCTTTGCCAGCTGAAAAGTAATTGTTTGCTGAGAAATAGATTGTCACATTGTCTTCCTCCTCAAAAAGCATATTTAAAAAATTAACAAAAATCAATATTTACCTTGCTCAGAATATTTACCAGCTTGAATACCTTGTTGACATAAAAGGAGTGTGAGGAGTAATACTTCAATACCCTATATAGGTACCTATCTACCTATTAACTAAAACCTGATCACTTGCAGCACAGAACTGACTTGCAGTAGACAACATTGTTGTGTGATGCAAGGGCCAATAAATTAGCCAGATTACAAGCACAACTTTATCATCTTCACACTCAACGAAGTGACGTAGGTAGGCACCTAGGTAGGTAGGTAGGTAGGTAGACACCGACCTAGGTAGGCATGCCAAGATTGAAGCAACACCCATATGCAGGTGGTATAAACGCACAAAGAAAACTGGGAAGTGGGAAGGGGCACTTCGATCAACATCTAAATTCTAAACTTACCTAAATATGTAAATCAAACATATCATGAGTGAACAAACGGAGACACCCGCAACGCCTGCTCTTATATATTAATATGGCAGCATACCAACCCATTATCAAAGACTTGCGCGTTGATATCAAGGCCCTTTGTTGATATTATATTTGTCTCGATTGCGCGAGCCGCAAAGACATTTATAACCAGCTGACGGCTTTTCCACCGTGACGCACTAATGGGTATCAGCACCTCACACCGTGCCGCGTCGCAATAACCTTCGTAATAACACAGGACCCGGGAACCATGGGCAGAGGTGTCACTTTGTGTGAGGAAAAGGGAGCAACTGGCCCCACGAATCATGAGCTTAGTCTCAAAATTTTTGATTTTCCTCTCCAATCTGAGACATTGAGTCCATGGAAGCGCCCTTCCATAGCGTACCCGAGTACACACCCGCACCTCCGCCAAACGATTTTTTCGTCAAATTGTGCCCTCTTCGGATAAAATGTCATCAACATGAATTGACCCCAATCAATTTCACTAAGTAACACCCATGGCGATAAAGGAACAGAGGAAGCAGCGGTCCCACAGCTTTGGACGAGCTTAACACTGGCCCGAAATTGGTATTGAATGGACAAAATTCACGTAATAGGTATTTTGTTGCAAAAAAGGTATGTCGTTAGGCGTCAGACGCCATGTTAATGCGGACATCAGGGGATCCCCAGTAAAGAAAGAAAACAGGTAGGTCCTGATGCCATTGAAGAACTCTGAAACATGCGCACGCGACAAACACACCCGGATGCTCACTAGTGTGTGCAGTAAATAGTTACAATTTATGAGACTCTGTCTCCATAAAATACGATGCGAAGTACATTTATAAAAGTTAGCTTGCCTTTAGACGTCAATGTCATTGCAACTTACAGTGATATTGCGCATATTGTTACTATGTGTATTGCTTTCTGGAACTATTTTCACCATAGACGGCTGGACGCCGGCGGCGTGGTATTTTTACCAATACACGGAAGCTACAGGGCGCATTTGATTGGTTGATTGGCCTGCGGCGTAACGTCATCATCTCTAGTACCCAGAATGCATCATCTGTTAGCTCCATTCGTCGCGTCGGCAGAAATTTGAATTCGTCTCGTTTCTTTGAAGCTGTAAGAGACTGAATTGTGAGAGGAGACTTGGAAGAAGCCAGTGCAATTGTTCAAAATCCGAGGTGCTAAAATCAAACTACGTTGAAGTCCTAGATTGAAAGATTCCATTATATGCGAGAAAGGCATGCTTTTTTGTTCAATCTGCTTCACCAGCACTTTTAAGCCGTCGGTTAGCAAGCCTCGGGTATTTCATCCTTTGAAAAGAACACTAATCTTCACAGAATATTTCACTTATGTATCATAACCAAACAAAACCTAACCATGCCTACAACCGAAACCGATCTAAAATGGCAGCCCTAAATCCGCCCCTGACCTCTGGGGTGGCTGGCCATAGTAGGGTGTGAACTTTGACCTGTTTTTTACCTGATATGGAGTAAGATGACCCTTATATATCGTGACCTAAGATAGCTACGGTCATGCAACTGGCACCAATCCATGCGGAATTTCCCAAGGAACATCTTGGGAATCTTTTTGTCGCAGTTTGGAGCGCAAGCTACATGCTATGTGGCGGAAAAGCTGAAATTTTGTACTGACCGGAGATCATTGACCTGACCTGGGAGGTCGCCTATTGACCTGCTGCCATCACAACGGGAATCTTTGGTTTCCTCTCGTCACGCTCGACGCGCTTGATTTTGTTTCGCAACTCTAGCGCAATTAGGGGCCAGGGGGTTACACCGATCCCCGTCGTAGGTCGTGTGACTTGAAAATGTGGTAGGGCGAGGGTTATGCCGAGAGAGTACTATACAAGGACGTTAGTGTCGGGATAACGCCCGTTATTGTGGGCCACCTTCATATTTGCATCTCTACATGTGTACCGTGATGATTGCTAAAAATTGGCACCTCTATATCGCTGCGTTCCGAGTGATGACGTCACGCCGCAGGCCCATCAACCAATCAAATGCCCCCTGTAACTTCCGAGTATTGGATAAAAAATCACGCACGCCGGCGACGCCGGGGTTTCCGTGCCCGTTTCCGTGTTTTATAACACGGAGACGCGGCCGCGCGACTGTGGGATTTCTGAGTACGCATTTCTTGTTGTAATTGTTTTTCCATTTGATTCAACCACCCCAGGAGGATTGCATTTGCCTTTCATGATGCATAACTGATCAAGGAACCTTACCGTTATTTCCTCACTGATTTATTACTCTCCATTCCGTGGTTGTCGTGATGCGAAGCGGAGGCATCGATATGAGAGGTAGCCCATTTCGCCCAAGGGGTCGGCGGACCTGTTGATTTCTTAAATTATTTCTTAAATTATCGAATGGGACAAAGTACAGGAAGGCAATAGGCTGACCAAAATGAATAGGTGGTCACATTACATGGGCTTCCATGTTAGAAGTTGAAATTATTACCGGTGGGGGAAAGCAGGCATTGAAGGGGGAAGTTTCACACTGAAAGATAAAAATGGGCGGTTCTGTTTTCGCCCTCATCCTCCTTGCTTTCTAGATATGTGGCTGATGTTTTCCAGTGGTGTGGTTTACGCAACTGAATGGAAAGTACAAACTTCAACGTACCCACAAATCCGCAGAGAATTGAGCGGAAGTTCCATGGATGGTACAAACCCACCTCCCCTACACCATACTACTGACATATTTATGATTTTGCCAAGGAGGCGTCATTTCTGTGTGTGTGTGGGGGGGGGAGAAGCTCTTGGTCCAACACATTTGGACGAGGTACACTCCGATCTCCCAGAGGGGCACCGTTTATTTTTGTCTGAGGAGTGCCTTTCGCCGAAAAATTCGCGGCGTGCGTTCGTCGGAGTCGAAGAGGACTGCCATTCCCAGGCCGAAGAACACGTTACGCTGATAATTTCGAGGGAGGGGGTACACTGGAACCTCCACGAGAGGCGTCCTTTGGGTCATCAGGGGCTATACTTTCACTTCTTCCCCTTGGACCAAACTTTGCAACATATCCTAGCTGGCAACGCCACTACCTCTGGCCGATTCGCTATCACTTGCCAGTCGTTCAACTCAGGGGTGTTGTTTTATATACATTTGAGGGGGACTGCCACTTAAATGTTTTCTTAACCCACCCCCGCAATTATTTCACCTGCTAACATGTCAGCCAATGAAATGTGATCCCAATTAATGTTGATCTGTCAATGTTATGTAGTTTGCCCCGTACAATCATTTAAAGATAAAGATAAAGATAGAGAGATAAGAGATAATGATTCAAGATAAAGGGGGTATCAAAGAAAGGGTGACGTAATCCTCCTGGGATGGCTGAATCAATTGGGATAAACGCCAATACGAAAGGCGAACGCAGAACTCCAATATTCATTTATTCACTGAGCATTCATTTATAATTACATGATAGTTAAAATGCCTACATGAGGAAATATAAGAAGGGGGAGGGGACATCTGAACAAGTTCCATTTTCCCAACGCCTACATTTGGACGTCCCACGTTGAGTGCATAAATAACAAAAGGGTGCCAATATTCATACAAGATGGGCCTTTCTCTACCGAAATATGAAGGTCTTATTGCATGCTTCTATCAATTATTTGTGTGCTGACCTATTGAAGCCTACGAGTGCCATTTTTAGGCTTCCAAGAACAGTTACCTTAGAAAAGCCATAAGGACCTTAGGAAAGCCATTCTTTTTCAATTACGTTGGTATTTTTAATGGTTACTAACAACTTGCACCAAAGCAGCTACGGTGAAGCAATCCTGCACAACATTTTCATGTTCAGGATATAACACACCACTACAAAATAATTACTGTTTTAAAGTTCCTGTTTGCAAATCTTTTGAGGATTTTCATCCAAAAGAACTGTTTGAATATGGATAGCTTGTTCATTTTTGTGTTCAGTAAACAGTACAATTACTGGTTCGGCTATACCGAAGCAGCAGTAGAGATATTTGATGCATGTCTTAAGTGCTCGGAACCCCTCCCCTCTTCCCTACATGGGGATGTGGGTGAAATGTATGTTTACATTAATGATATTGAGGCAGGCATAAGACCTCTAATCAGCATTGTGATGGAACAGATTAAATATGATGCCTTATGCAAATGTAGCCATGTTTTACTGATTTCAATGGAGATATTACGGGAATGGACTGCTATCAAATAGAAAATTAAAAGCAAATTAAATTCTCAGGTTCATTCCGTTGGTGCATGGAATGCCAGGCATGTTGTGGGATTTTAAGTCTTGCAAGATGTCAATCGTGCTTGTGTTGCAGTTAATGCAATCAACTATCAAAAGGTGTAGGAAGACATGACGCTCTCCACAGGTGTTGCTTGTTTGATCAATCATACTTAGGTACACGGCGACCAGGCGACCATCTTGGCGCGCAGCATCGCTCCACAGCCTCCTCATCTTGCTGAACTCGGATGGCCGATGAATATCGTATCTGGCTTGCTAAAAGTTGTGTTTTTAGACCTTGGCACAAAGCAAGTATAATAGCGCCGTTTTCTGCGATCCATTGTCACGTGACGTTGGGATGCCATTTAAGCCGATATAGTCACGATTAATCCAAACTTGGCGGCATCCTACACGCAAAATCGAATGCCCGGCAGTCGACCTTCGCTACACACGGCATACGTGACGTCACATATACTTTGACCAATCACAAAGCGAGTAATTCTGCAGTGTTTGTTTTTAACTTAGTGAAGTGCGTTAGAAACTTTAAAAAATCAATGAATATATTACCAAATATACATGAATAATGAATATGGATATAAAAATACCCATCATGTTTATAATTAAAAATCGCCAGTGAAACTGGAAGAAACGGTTGTCCCGAATTGAAACATGCCATTGCAAGCAACGGCTCTGAAATTAAAATTAAAATACCCAACAACTTTTCCCTCCCAAAATTTTGAAGGTTTCTCCGCCACTGGTGAGAACTGCGTGCAGGTGCGCCACTTTGTGCACGCCAAGAGGGTAATCGAGAACCGAAGTGAATAGCGAAACCGAAGTGAGTATGGGGGCGACTGCATCTTCAATCACTGATTTCGCCCCACAATCAGACCGAAGTTTCGCCCAAACAAATCATGCACAACCCCTGAATCAATTTCCCAAGGTGACAACCATTCTGCTAAGGGCCTGGTCAGAACTCTTTTTTTTCGTCGAAGAGGACCGTTTCGGAATGTCGGAATTGTTGGATTCGCTTTTAGAACATCGGCAAAAAAATCGCACAGGTTTGTGATTTATTCGAAATCCAGGCTACCTTACTGGGTACGGATGAGGCCGGGCACAGATATCCCTTCTCTTGGCCACGTTGCTGACTGGCAAGGATATCACCAACTTAAGTTTCCAGGTGGGGTACAACTCCAGGGCGCAGGAACAACCTTCAAGCTAGAAGGCTATCGGGCGGATCCAGGAATTGGTGTAGGGATGCAAGTCTAGAGGGGCACCATTTTTTTCGGAGAGGTACCCCTGGCTGAAAACAAAATTCATTGAGCGGATTAGAGTGGGGGAGGGGGCGGGGATGGGGTGCACTTTGACCTTCCCGGACGTGGAAGCCTGTTCCCAACCGGAAGGACCCCTCCATGGGGGACACACTCCCTCAGGGCCTCTCCTGCATCCGCCCCTGATGCCGACTGTGGTTGTATCAGGGAGGGATTCCTGGATTCCCCCACAACCACCCTATAACTCTATGACCTGTCATAGAGTTCGAACCCCAGAGACCCCAGCGGTAGCGATGCCCATGAATACAGATATAGGCGCATGTGATTTTAACATTACCGCTGCAACGCCAACCAAAGTATCAGTATTACCCGATAACACTAATTTTTGTTTTCCCTCCCATTGTTCACCAAATGCTTGTATTCAATCTGTAAATTTCTAGAGGTCACCAAACTCCTTTTAAAGAAAGAGCTCCTGATGCTACTCATATCAGAGAATCTACATCGCAGGCAATGGTGCAGCCGGATTTTCGTTAGAGGGGATGGGAGAGGGGAGTAGACTAAATATGAACAAAATGCACTTTCGGCTCGCCGAAAATTGTTGGTTTGCGTAGTAAAATCCTGAAATCCCTATTTGACCTTGTGTATTTTTGGTTGCTGGGGGAAGGAGGGGGCAGCAAACATGCTATTGTGGGCTCGCTGTCGGCATGTGTCAGGGCGAGCTCGGCATCTCGTGAGGGGCATTCCGACATTGGGCCGCTCTCGACCCGGCATAGGGTTAACGCATGCGGTATGTGAACAGTTCAGCTACAAGCGCACACTTCAAATCCTCTCTCCTAAAATACTCCATTTCTAGTCCTCCGTCACGAACGTCTGACTGATCTGGTCAGAAGTCCAAATCTGTCCCATCCATCTAGTCGCTTAAACGGCGATAGCGAAGACAGCTGCTTGGCACCTTCACATGCTCTGAAAATTAGCAAAACGTGAACTGCCTTATGCACAGAGAATCAGCCAGTTCTACCCTTGCGAAAAGGGCCAGGAGTTGTGTTGTGTTGTTCACTTGCCATTCACTATTATTTTCGTTCGGCTCTACGGGCTCCCCACCTCACCGGGGCCCTCCTGAGGGGACCCTGGTTTCCTGCAAACAAAAGGACGTCAGGCGCTCAAAGAGATACACCCCTCGAAGGGCCGCGTCTTCGCACGGCTGGGCGACGTCTTCGCACGGCCGGGACTCACCACCCCGACCGTACTAGTAACGCCGCCCATTCCTTGACCGCAGCTGGCCGGGCCGGTCGACACTGGGAAGGAACCCAGGCTCCCGGTCCGAGGCGACTTGGCACACCGTATATGACCCTACGGATCCGCCCATCCCTCCGATATATCGGGACCAAAGAGGCGTGTTGCTCCCTCGCCACAGCTAGCATTGTGCAACGGGGGACTTCCGCCTTCCGAACTCCGTCAACCTCGGGAGATGGGCAGATGGGCCACGACCACCCGATACAACCGAGCAGGAGATAAGGGTCTGGGGAATTTTCCTACCTACTCATCGTGGAGAGGGTTGGCGCTGCAAGGCCATGTGAAGGGCATGGATGCAAAGATGGATCGACATTGCAATGGAAGTGCATGTATGGAAGGATGAGTGAAGCACTCCTAGTCGGCCCTTCACCATTGGACTAGTGCGCTGGATCATTAGAACACGCAACCCCCACCACCACCACCACGGAAAGGTTGCTGCTGTTGTTGTTGCTGTTACTGCTGGAAGCATGCTGGAAGCCAAATCAAATTAGGTGGAACAAAATATACTAAACAGTTGAAAAAGCAAGGGCGAAGATACATACCAACGTTCATCGCATCTTTTCATCTAACGGGAGCAAAACTAATAGTGGGTCATATCACAGAACAATTCGTTTCGCCTGGCAGTGATAGTCTAGAGTTTGCCTCGCTTGTACGGAAATTGGTTTTCAAATCCACCAAAATCTCAGATCGAAAAGCCATTAATGCCAGTCATTGGCCAGCATCACATATTGCAACAAACCGCGAGCGAAGGCTTCTGTCGTTGCACTATACCCAGACACGCCACACATGTTGCTCGGTTACATGGTACATGGGTGTCAGAATCTCATGACTACACAGCATCCGTTGATCGGCCGTCGCCTCCGTCCGGAGGTGATGAAGCCATTACCCGGTCCGCACTGAGACACGAGGCTTCGATCTGCCCACGTCGGTGGCGGCGTGCGCCGGCCGACCAACTGGGATCCACCTGCAGTCCGGATTCCATGATACACGGGAACAACCGTGAGCAGGCTGCTAAGCGCATTCTAAAGATGGTCCAAAACTCACTTCGGCACAAAATTGAACCTTACACAATTTGGAGGTTGCCAATTTCTGCCGTACTGTGAATTAATTCAGCTGTAAATATCAGACCTGTTCCTACTTCACCCAGCTTGGATGCGCATGGCAGCATCAGTATGCTTAAGTCTGCGTGTACATACCCGATAAACGGACATAACGAATTTACGAGTTTATGAACGAATTGGTGACTCTGGAATATGTTCACATGCGAAGAGTACTTCAACCATTCTCGAAACCTGTAATTGATGCTGGCAAACCTCGCAATGTGAAAAAAAAAGTCCAAGTGCATGTGTGGTGCAACGGCTATTAGACACTTCCTTTGTCTATTCGGATCGCGTGAGCTGGGGATTTATGGCAGCAATCACGACACAGGTCCTTAAGCCGCGAAGCCCATGGCAACCGATACGTCGATATGCGGTATGTACAAGGAGCCATACCAACCACACAGATCGACGGCCGACGCCCGGCCTCAGTCCGACGGTGCCCGTGCAGCCGCCGGGACGGGCCGTCTCCAGCCCGCTCATTCAGCCCTACCAGTCGTCCAGTATGATTTGTCAGCTGAACATGTAGCCAGATAGTCCGACCAGCTATCCTAGACAGTGCTGCAAATCCACGAAGCATAGCCAATCGGACCACCAAGGCGGCCGCACCAGCCAGCTCGGCAGGGGCCAGCCACCACGTCAGTCTCGTCAGCCACCACGGCACTAGCGCCGGCCGTCAAGACAGCCACGCCAGCCACCACGGCTCCCTGCACCTCCACCAAGATCGCCTCGCCGTCCACCACCGCAGGGGATCCAGCCACCACGTCAGCTTAGCCGGCCACCAAGATAACCTTGCCTGTCGCAATGCCACTGATGTGGCCAATGGCCATAGCGACCTGGTTTGGGGTCGCGCTGGTGTGGTGTGACGTTACGCTGGCAAACACAACGTTCATCAGCAGACCGGACGTCTTCTCCAGTAGCCTGTTATTGAAGAGGGACGTTCCCTCGCGCATTGCATGCGCTGCTCTCTGCGACCGTCTCGCGTCCGGCTGTGACGGCTTCGCTTACGGCAACGACTCCTGTCGACTCTTCTCCGAGACGTGCACCACGCAGGCGCCGAACGGCGCCGTCCAGGCGGTCAGTAACGTGCGGCCCCGCCAGCCAAAGCTGGTGGCCCCATGCGCTGCCGGCTGGCTGTTGTATGGCAACAGCTGCTACTACAGGGACACCCACAGCACACCGGCGAACAGAGCGAGTGCTCGTGCAGCCTGCATAGGATTGGGTGCGTGCTCCGACCTGGTTAGCCTGACCGACGAGGGAGAAGCCGCTTGGCTACTGCATCACCACTCAAGACCGGAGACCATGGAGTACATCGGCCTGCGGCGCGTCGACGGCGTTCTCGTCAACGATGACGGCTCGACGCCGTCCTACCAGCCCAGTCTGATGATCGTCAGCGCATCGAACAGCTGCATCAACCTGAGGTATATGAGATACGTGGGCAAAATGGCGGCGCGAGACTGCAACAATGTGGCGGATGGCTACGTGTGCGAGGCGCCGCTGAGGTGCACGGCAGGCACGCCGTGTCCGCAAGGCTGGATCGGCGTCGACGACCACTGCTACCGCTACATGTCTGATCGTGCCAACTGGCACGCCGCCGACCAGCAGTGCTCCAGCCTGCAGTCGGGCGCCCGGCTCGCCGTCATCCCCAACATGAACGTCTGGAGAGTGCTGCGACCGCACTTCCCGGCAGAAGAAGAAATCTGGATGGGCTATTCGGATGAGGCCAGCGAGGGCTCCTTCAAGTCTTTGGACGGCTCGGCTCTTTCGCTGACCTGGGCTTACGGAGAGCCCAACGGCATGCACAACGAAGACTGCGTCACCATGCGCTCCGATCACATCAAAGACAAAGCCTGCACGGACCTGATGCCCTTCATCTGTCGCGTTGAACGCACAGTCTGCTGAGGGAAGCCGACGGCCCTGTAGGCAATTGAACTGGGCGAGACCGTGCGGTCTCGAGCTCAACTATCGTTACGCGCTTGGAATTTCAGCTTTCCCCGATTTCCCCGACTAACTCACATTGCCCACACAGCAGCACGCATGGTACAGAAGAATGGGCTCTTCTCCACCGTGTAATCATCGCTCTTGTCTCCGACCACTTGTATCTGCTGCAGGTGCATCCACGAACGGTATCATGAAAGGAAGGTCGCCGTGCACAATCCCTCCAAGTATGCAGTACCTGTAATTTCCACCTGCAGTGTAGATTTGCGCATGGGTCTGCACTTCCTGCACTGTCGAATATGATCGGCAGGTTTGCTGTTAATTGCATGCTAATTGGCTTCTTGAACCGACTTTGTCCAGCAATTGCACACCAATAATTTTTGCAGTAAACCTCATGTATGCCATAACATGACGAGCGACACATGCAACAGGTTAGATCAGCAGCTAGAAATAGCTGCGCTACTTCACCGTACATGTCGAGTGTTTTACCAAGCAGTCCAGAATACTGCACACCCATACATCTCATGAGCTTGCAGTTGGTTTTCTTCGCAGAAGTTGAAGCGTTCTACATTCCTAAACAACTACACTAAGGCAAGCTATGATGTGATGCCGTTGAGGGCTGACGCAAACCTCCGATGTATATCTATGACAGTATTCGTGCCCTAATTACCTGACCAAGTCAGGGGAACAATCTTGCTAGTATCGATGTCTTTGTTGTTGGGGTGTTCCAGATTATACCGCCAGCGCAAGTCATGGTGCACCATGCAAATCTATGGTGGTGGCAGACACTGGATGAGCATCAATAAAAAGCATTGAGTCGTTGGCAGGAAGGAATTCTTACAATGCTACTGTTGTTGACCAAATAAAGCAAATTGGACCCAAGGGCTTCGGAACAACAACAGGAAGTTCATCATGCGGACCTACGTTTCACTCAGAAATGAATTAAAGATCCCCATAGCCAGAGTGCGCCGAGTTCTACGCGAACCCCTTGTTCGCAAAGGAAATGTGAGCGAACATAAGGAAGCACGCTCGGCCCTGAGTGTACATCGCACCTGTGCATATCCCCGGCTATTTCCCGCATGCAACTTCAACGCTTGCTACATCAACGTCGGATGTCGCATCGCCGGACAGTTGGCCGAGAACCAAGTTGATTTGCCATCCAGTTCATTCACCGTTACCAGTGCAGCGTTCGCTGCGTACGAGTGTCCTAGGGTCTGTTCCGGCGACCTCATCCGGAATAGGTTGAGCTTCGGCCAGAATAGCTCTTCCAGGTTGAGGCACCGGAACGGCCGGTAGAGTTTTGTCTTTTAATCAGCTGTTGGCGGTGATATGGTTGTAGTGTTATTTGGCGCATAAGTGCAGAACGGTGGCATTCGTGGTCACTTGCTCAGAGCTTGGCCGTAGCAGTGCCGATATTTTTATTGATTAATATGCTTACTTGCTGTTGTGAAAGCCCGATAAATCTTATTGTGCAGCAGCTATTGGAGGACGAATAAAACGCGCTGCAAGCTGTGTTTTCTTATTCCGACTCCTATCGGGAAGCTGACGCACAGTGGGTGACGATGACATGTGTTGCTTCTGGAGCTCCAAAATCATCTATTTCAGGGGCGGAGATCCAGACATTTTCAAATGTTAGCTAGGCAGGTGCTCGTCTGGAGGGGGATCACTTCTTCAGAAGGGCGCTGTTGCGGTATTCCCTCGACGCTCTCGTTCAGTACAATATTCATTAAGCGAGGAGAGGGGACTGCACTGGAGCATACTGAATGAGCGTCTTTTACTCTGAGGGAGCACCTTGGGACGAAAGGCCGCTTAGCGAGGGGTAATCGAGTATTACGGTGTACCTGACGGGTTACCCGTTTGAGCAGGGGTGTTGCTTTGTACATTTTTGAGTGGGCAAGAGCCAACTAATGTTGGTTTTCCATCCCAAATATTTTTAACTGGACATTCGGCTATATGGAGTGTGACCTCCAATCCATTTTACCTGGCCATTGCCTTCACATGCCCCTCCAAATAATTTTCGTAAATATTCAAAGCCCGTGTGTCCGAGGGAAACCACCTTCCCATGTGAAGGGCACACGGAGCTCCTCCATCAGCCACTGCTACATACACGCAAAGAAAAAACATGGATGCATACCAGTAAGCATGCCCCTCGATGGATCCAAATTGGCATGCATGTCTGAGCCTACAATTTACCCATCGAATTTCAAACGCCCATCTTCAATTTCCACTTGGACCTCAAGTGGAGATGCTCCCGAAGTGCACTGCAGACAAAGTTGTGTAGTTGGTGACATAAAACATGGGTCACTGGCCATATCCATCACGTATCCCATGTCTGTTGGATTTCTTCCCACCAAATGGTTCTAAAATAAAGAAAGGACGACTTATACAACCCAAGGACTGTGCTCATGTCCTAAGTCAAGTTAAAAAAAAACATTTCATTCTGAACGCCACTGTTTCGGCACGTTTGTCGTATTCCGAGTTTGCGCTTCCTCAACCGCCGACCGGCCGGATTAGATTTTCCTCATGCGGTGGAGGTTGGATGAGGATAAACCTATTCCGGATGAGGTCGCCGGAACAGACCCCTAGAATCATCTCATGCTTGAGATGCTTCTAGGACAAATGTACGTATAGCAGATGTACGTAAGCAAATGTACGTAAGCAAATGTACGTAAGCAAATGTATGTAAGCAAATGTAAGTAAGCGTAGATGTACGTATGCTAATTGTACATAAGCGCAGATGTACGTATGCTAATTGTGCATAAGCGCAGATGTACGTATGGCTAATGTACGTAGTACGCATTGCAAATGCACGTGTGCGCAAATGTACGTATGCGTAAAGGTGCGTAGGCGCAAATGTACGTATGCGGAAAAGTGCGTAAGCGCAAATGTACGTATGTGCAATTGTACGTCCATTTAGGCATGCGTACCTTTGGGTTTACGTACACTTGGTTAGGACATACGTACGTTTGTGGTAACTGGAAAAATGTACGTAAGCAAATGTACGTAAGTGCAGATGTACGTAAGCGCATACGTACATATGGAAAGTGTACGTACGCAGGTGTACGCATGGCTAATTTACGTAAGCGCAAATGTACGTAAGGGCAAAAGTACGTAAGCGCAATTGTACGTAAGCGCACAAACATGTAAGCACAAATGTACGTAAGCACAAAAGTACGTAAGCGCAATTGTACCTAAGGGCGTAAACGTACGTAAACGTAAAAGAATGCAAGAACAAATGCACATATGAGCCTTTACGTACATTTAGGTATACGTGCCTTGCGCTTCAGCACATTTGTTAGGTGCATATGACATACGTACATTTGCTCTTACGTACATATGCCTAACGCAAATTTGTACTTAAGTAAACTTGACATAAGTACATCTGCACTTATGTGCAATCTCCATACGAATACTTATGCATACGTACTTTTGCGCGTACCTACTTTTGCGCATACGTACATTTGCTTTACGTACATTTGTCCGGTTACTCCTGGGAGTAGCGCTACACTCAGCGCCTTGAGTGACTCGATAGCGACGGGCAGCGACGGTGTGTCCTTGTGGCCGGTGCGGCGGTGCTTCCCTGTCGCTGTCGCACACCTTCTCCACGTGATTAACATGCCACTGGTTTCGGCGATGTTTTTTTAAAAATCTTTAATGAGGACATAAAGCAGAGTGCAGTCATTTTAGACCCATTAGTGATTTCAATGTCGTTGAGGAGCAAAATGCAAAACTAGTCCGCACGTAGCTCATAAACCACATGTCTAAGCATTGCATGCTGACAGCTAAACAATATATGCATCCGTCCCACCATTTCACTGGCAGTGCTTCCGCTGACATTGTCAGTAAGACATCTTTAACCGTAATCCACCCTAATCCATCCTAGGGAGGGGAATTTTAACGTCGCCACTATTGCCTGTAGTGTGGTCAGCCCAATGGTGTCCGGAGACACTTCGCCGACTGGCACCGTCCGCGCTGCCTAGTATCCTGTCGCCATCACTGACACCAGGTCTGACACCGAGGCTTCCCAGAAACTGTCAACTGCGGTTGCCAGTTGGTCCAAAGGAGCTTCCTCTGACAGCAGCGATAATGTTTCCCAAGGTGCCTGCGGCAGCCGCTGAATGATTAGTCTTCAACAACTCAAGGATATATGGGGCATCTATCTCCTGCTGTACACAATTCGGAGTGCATCCTTAGGAGCAGCTGGGACGGCTTCTGGGCTCCGAGTTGCTGGAAGAGCAATAGGGCTTCCAGGAGTGCCGGTCACGATTGCGCCAGCCTGTGCCTCAGAGTCACGAAACTGGACGTCTTGGCCGTCATAGAATGCGCACAGTATGGTGATTGACACAGACAGGCTTGCCATCAACAGGTCGAACTTGGTGTCTTCCTGGATTCTAGCCACCCGATATGCGCAATTCATCTGCGTCGGCTAGATGTTTGTATTCTCCGGATAAAGGAGACAACTGTGATAGCCTGAGCGTGGCCAGCTACCGGCTTGCAGACGCAGGAGTCATTGACAGTTACAGGGAGGAGAGAACTGGGGGTATGTGTCCCCTTCCGTGGAAGGTGGCCACTCTTCCGACCAGGGAAAGGCGCTTATCTGAGGGATATCGAGTGAACACCCAGCAATTAAAGCAAAAATTCAGAAGCGCCCCTCCGAGTGAAAAAGGCATCTCTACATTGTGCTCCAATGCATCCTCCATCCCTCGGTCACCGGGTGGTACTGGGGTATGATTACATTGTGGGAGGTCTATTGCTGTTCGTGGCAGGTTATCCGCACGCTCGTTGCCCGGGATATCCGTGTGGGCTGGGATCCAGAGCAGGGTGAGCTGCAGGTGTGCGTGGTCGTTATGGAAGGGGTGTAGGATGGCGTGGAGTGTGGGGTGGATGGTGTTGTGTATGGCTGCTAGGGCGTCAATGGAGGATCGTGAGTCAGTGCATATTGTGGTAGGTGTGGTGATGTTTCGTGAGACGATGTGCTGGAGGCAGGTGAGTATGGCTATTAGTTCCGCTGTGTATACCGAGTGATGCAATGCTAATTTGACTTGGCCGGCGTCAGACCTACCGCACCAGGCGGCTCCCATACCATTGCTGGTACGTGAGCCGTCGGTGTAGAAGGTGTATTATGGGTAGAGCTCTTGATATTTAAAAAAATTGACTTGAACGTCCGTGGGGTTAAGTAGGTAGGTTTTTGTTGTGCCGAAAGAGATACTTGAGTTTGGGGTGATTCATGTGCGAAAATGGGAGAAGGGGTTTAGTTCTGGAAATTTTAATGTGTATGAGAGACCCTGCTTCAAGTGATTAGCAATGCTGTATTTTATTTTGTTTTAGGTATACCGTGCCGAAGGTTTAGACCATACGAGGTTGGAGGAGTGATTTTGTTGTGTTGCTGTCCTGAAGTGATATATAACGAGTTGTAGTGTTTTGCGGTGTTGTAGGCTAGGGAGGTTGGTCTCAGCCTGGAGACTGGTGACAGGTGTGGTGCGGAGTGTTCCGGTGATGATGCGGGGTGCGTGGTTTTGTGTGCATTCGAGTGATCAGGTGAGCGCAGGGATATATGATCGAAAGCGCATTGTATTCCAGGATTTAACGAATCAGTGCACATGTTGTTAGGGTTAGTCCAGTCTGCACTCCATTCGCGACCGGAGATGCAGCGCAGAACATTAAGACGAACAACGCGGCGTTGCTTAACCCACGCCGTCTCTCCGGTCAGATCCTCACACCTCGTCTCGGGTAGGGGGGCGGATAGTAACCCCCTCTAAATCCAAACTAAGCGTCGCACGAGAGCCAAAGAGGTGGCATCGGAAAGCGCTCGACGAGCTGGGCCCGGATCCAACCACAAAATAATGTTCCACAAAAGTGACGTTACTGGGGGCTATATTTTCACTTCACTACTTACATTATGTTTTTGGCTCTGGTGAGTTCATTTTGGGGGATATTTAAGAAAAAAAAATTATTTGAAATCGAAGAAGGACAGTGAAATCGACCAGGACCATACAATTTTTGGCCCCCAAAAACATATTTTTTAATTTCAACATTTTGAGTCTCTAAATCTTCTTTAATTTGTATTTTCTAATAGGTAGAGCAGACAGAGAAACGTTGTTGGAAATCAACTTGCTCTAATAAGGAATGCTTACTTTAGCCAGAATCTTCGATTTGAACTCCAATTGACAAATATGCAAAATTTGTAAGTAGTCAAAAACGGGGAAAAAATTGTGAATTTCGCTCATACGTTCTGTTGCATCCCTAAAGATAAGCAAACGCTGAAAGTTGCATTAAAATATCTGTACCCGTTCAAGCGTGACGACTGGTTGAACGTTTTTGGAGGTGACCTCATTTGACCTTGCGTAACACGTTGATCCTTGATGACCTGAATTCAAAATTTTGAAACAACATGCCAAATTGATGTGGGAAAAGGTATACCAAATTTTGGCGCGCTGCTGCATGCCGTTCGTTCGCTATCGGCGAAAAACCTGAGTGGGTGGTTTAAGACCCCCCGAGACGGCGCGGGTAATATAGGTAACATGAGAGCCAAAATAGAGTCCTTTGTCGAACATGATTCCGAGATATTTGAAGGAGGTTTCGAGAGGAAGAATTTAATCGCGGTAGTGGAGCGGTTTATTAGGGGGAGTATACCTGGGAAGCCGAGAGAAAAGCATTGCGATTGATTTCGTACGGGAGATCTGTAATGCCCCCAGAGGATGCACCAGAAATCTATGTGATTCATGGCAAGTTGGATGAAGCGATTGGCTGTGTCGGTGGATGGATGGGTGCAACAAATTGCTATATTATCAGTATATATATATATATGTTATATTTCAGAAGGATGAAATCAGGGGAATTTGGTCTGGAGCATTGTTAAACATAATGAGAAATAAGGTTGGGGAGGGGACGCTACCTTGTGGCACGCCTTGCTCAAAAGTGTGGGACTTGGAATAGGTGTTGCCACAGCGGGCGGCCAAGGAGCGATTTAAAAAAAAGTTTTCACTGAAGGTGGTTATTCTACCCTTTATCCAAATTCGGTGTAATTTAATTAAACGGGCAGAGCTATGTACTTTGCTAAATGTGGATTTCAAGTTTAGGAAGAAGACGATGGTTTCGGGACTGCGCCTCCGGAGAGCCGCAGAATAGTACAGAAGTAACACAACATTGCACAAGCAGTGCACTTTGTACGCAACGAAGTAAAACCATTTTAATTATGTGATGTGTACGAATCAGACAGACAGACAGGGAGTAATGCACATGTGGTGTTTTGTACTGTGCCGTACTGTACCGTACAGTACTGTACTTATTGTTGTACTGTACTTACCTGCTGTTTTTTTCCGGCCATCTCGCCACAGAAGCCACGTTTGCTCGCATGTGGCTAGGCTTTGCTCCCAGCATTTCCCCTGCCCATATGAACCGGATTCTTTTCCTAGATAATTGTATAGTTTCACACCCTCAGTACGACTTCAAGATTGATAGAGGAAGTGTGTGTGTGATATTACAGGCAACAAGTGTGCATCTGTATGGCTCTCGTTTAACGTTAGTGACGAGAGATCAAATTCAGAATGAAACATTTGTTCTGCTTCTCGGGTTTAGACAGGTTACGAGACATGGGTCGATATTCCAAGCTTGGTCTCCTAGCTATGAAAAAGATTGTTGGCTTTTAGAGAGAGTACAAAAGAGGGCTACAAAAATGGTTAATGGCATAAGCAACCTGGCATATGAGGAAAGATTGAAGAAATTGAATATGTTTTCACTTAGATATAGAAGGCTGAGAGGAGATCTCATCGAGATCTTTAAATTTGTCAATGGTCTGGAGAGGGGATACCTTGGGGAAATGTTTGAATTTAACAGAAATGATGCAATTAGAGGTCATAAATTCAAAATTAAAATTAACCACAGCAGAACAAGGTTAAGGCAAACTTTCTTCACCAACAGGGTAGTGGAACACTGGAACCAGCTGCCAGAAAACATCGTCAGTAGCAGCACATTGAACATCTTTAAAAACAGCATAGACAATCATTATAAGAATAGAGGGCTTGCTTTTCAGTATTACAGGGAGGGCTGATTGGCAGATTTGGTGGGCAACTGGTTCAGTGTACAGAGTGCAACCAAGAAGGGCCCTTGTGGCTCGGAGTTGCACTAATCTTTTATGTCTTTATGTCTTTATGTCTTTATATTCCGTTTGCATCGCTCATGACAGCTACTTCATTTCAACCTTTTGGGCGCTGCATGACCAATGAAGTCGATGCGCCCTGAAGCCCAAATAACTGACTCCTATTCCTATACTGGCAACTGCTGTAGGTGTGTCTCTTCCGTCAACGGAGTGTGGGGTGCATAGAGGTGGGGGAGGGGGCTGTGGTTGATGTGACTGTCGTTGTGATCATCTCCCGGGTTGTGTGAAAGAAACCCTGCCGAACCAAACTGGACTGATTCTTTCCTTTGCTTTTAGCGCTAGTGTGTCGGTGTTGTGTTTGGTTCTCCATCATCTGCACCATCCATTCCCCCAACCACAGCCGGCTTGAGATTGTGTGCACTACCCTCCTTTGCACGCGTTTATTTGTTGTGCGATGTCAAAGATTTGACAACACCACATAGGCAAGTGAGCGCTGTTCGCTTACTTAGAAGGAATACATGTATTTGATAATTAATGAGCATGGAATTGTTCTGTGCTTTAAATGCCTTGCCGCCAGTTGGGGCTTTTCGGGCATTGATAGTAGCATAATTTTGTACAAATAGGAGCCTGTGTTGAACCCCAAGCTGCTTCCGCTGGTCGTTAAAGCTATCTAACGCACATTCGCTCTCCTCATTCTCTCATATTCCCTCGTCCCATTCACTCTCCTAAATAATACATTGCTTAGTCCCCAATTTGGCTCCCAGTCTTTCTCCCCCCCCACAAGTGGTGCAAAAACCCACATATCAGCTGATAATTGTTCTAATTTTGAAGGTGTGTTGGCAAAATATGTAAGCATTGCACTGCCAATTCATAGCTAGCCTCGCTATTATTGGCAGCGTTCCTCGCCTGCAAAATGTCTTACTGTCACCACAGGGCTGATTTTGCTGACTCCGAAGACTTATATAAGTGCTCGGTGCTAACTACTTCCAAAATGCACTTATTTGAAGCAATACAGGCTTGTGACATGTCAACACGAGATTGAACGAGTTGCCGACGGGATACATAGGAGAAACTTTGACGGACCTGTGGGACCCCTAAATATTCTTCGATTCGAATGAAATTTTATGTTTGGAGATTCTCATCCAACGGTAACAAGCGATAGATGATCCCGTTATAATGTCAAACTTTTAGTTTTTTAAACACCCTTTCCTATCCAACACCAAACCCACGACCTACACCGATGAACTAACTCACAACATGGATAGTGGCACCGAAACAGGCACACTCACAGGTGATCACTTCCTCTCCCGCCGGGATGTTGGGAAGCCCATGGGCTCCTTCGACCCCTGGGCAGTAGAGGAGGAAATCACCCAGTGGACGGAAGCGCCCCTACACGCACAGCACCTTAGATCGGGTGGCGCTTCTGATCCAGACCCACGACAGCCTGGACGCAAAGATGCTGCCGCGCATATAATCCAGCACAGGCATTCCAACCACCATAACACCAGCCACACCTCTCAACACCTCACAAGGTACCATCTATGCAAGGGAGTTGGCCTGGGTGATGGAGGAGTATCTGACTTTCAAGTTCAGGAGCCAGGGTATCTACTCCGTCTACATCCCCCACCCCGCCGCAGAACACCAACAGGACACACACATCCTCGTACTGACATTCAACGCAAGACAGTTACCCAACACACGTTAAAACAGGATACATTAGATGGAAAGTCACACCACTAGCATCCGTCCCTCGACGCTGTCCATTGTGTCAGCATTACGGCCACTCGAAGAGGGGGAGGGGTTCCACGACACAACACCCACCTGTGCTAGCCGTGCCGCTTGACACCACACCAACACATGCACGAGCAGCACTCTAGGCTGCGTCGGATGCAGCGGAGACCAAGTATCCTGGGACAGGGTGTAGTGTTGACTTTATTCACCTGCCCTCGGTGAATAAAGGAGAAAGAAATTCTCCGTCTTGTCTACCTAGAGGGCTGGGTCCTACCGCGGGCAAGGTCGTGGGTCAACGAGCAGCAGCCGCCGCAGCCCAAACACCACTAAAAGCCGTCCACACAAACGACACAAACACACAAATTATAAGCTAAACCACAAGAACCGACAAAGTCCTCCAGAACAACTCAGACAGATCCAACAATATCACTGAGGCCACAACCCACAAGCACCAAAACAGAACAAGCCACGACGTAACTCACCCACCCGCCCAACACAGGCACCACCCCCAATACCACAGCGCGGAACACGTAAACCATCACCCCACCACGCCCATTAGAACCCCCAAGAGTACCGCCCGCACAACGCTGACACCAACAATGTCAATGCGGACCAATCACAGATGCAGACCTTTCGGACCACCCAGACAACTAAAACAGTTCAGACAGCACCTCTTCCTTACCCCATGCACCTATAGCACGATCAATCAACAAAGCAAACACCACTTATTCCAACAACAACCATGCACTCGTCCCAAAGCCAACCGACATCGAACAACATCCTAACAACTCCTCCACCTACTCTCTCCCTGCTCTAACCATGACCCATGTAACAGAAAGAAAGAAAAAAACACAATAACTAGCAGGTTGTTGCATGCGTGTTTGCACTGTTACCTGGGACTGACGTGAAAAAGAACAGAGAACAGAAGGAGAAAAAGAAAAAGGCATAAGCAAAGAAATAACAATAAATTAACACAAAGCAAAACAAAACAGGCCGTAAGAGTGTATGACATATGTGTTTTCTTGCAACATTCAATGAAAATGGTGATAATCCGATCCCCCACACACACAATCTTCAACGCTTACGCCATTTCGGCACCGTCCGGACCACTACTTCTACTCAACCCGACAAAATATGTTCACTGCCCTCAAGTAACTCATCTCTGCTCGCGTAATCAGCCGATATCACCGCAATGGTGGCAGGCTGGCCAAACTCAACCAACAACAACGACAACTTGTTGTTGGTACAGCAACACGAACGACCTGCAAATCAATGGAGCGAAAATTTGAAATTGAGCACCAGTTCCGAACCAGAAGGCTAAATAATACCATGTGGAAATAGATCGCAGCTTCTGACTTAATCGTAGAACGTTTAGCAAGCTTCAGGCCTGGCTTCATTGCGCGGACACTTTAAGATTATAAAACTGGCAAGTGCGAGGTGCTATAAGTATTCGGATATATAATTCGGCAAACATGGGCAATTCTACCCTGGATAAATTGCAAGCGTTCTTCCTGGCGGTCGGGTATCCAATATATCATGGCTACTACGCACATCATGTTTATCTTGGATGGCTAATATTTCTTATCATTCTTTCTGGAACACCCACAGTGGAATAACCATCCCGTGATATTTGCATTATGTGGATATCACCTAAAAATTTGTCAATAATTGCCTTCCGATCCAATAACTATACCGTGATATTGGCATTATTTTATATGCTCCTTTAAAACTAATTATTTTTTAGTGTACTTTCCAGGTCAGATTTGTTGCTAAATGTTAAATGTTTAAAGTTAAATCTTCGTGTTCAGGGACGTTGCTTTTCTGATCGATTGCTATTTTGTTCAAGTTTGATAGTTTTTTCAAGTTACTGTAAGATACCCCTGTTGATGCAACCATCAGGCACATGATATACTAATCATGGAAAATATATCATCACTTATTTATGATCGATACAAATTCTCCCTCGACTAACCACCTGTGTCGAGCCTTTACCTCATCAGCCTTCCCTGGTCATAGAGCGAAGCAAACACGTCTAGACACGAGGAGAGCAGAGCAGCGGGTGAACATATGGAAGCATGGTTCCAAATAATTCACTCATATCCGTATATATACACACATATATATATCTGCATATATTGTTTTAAATAAAATCACATCCTGAACAACTGGGGCGCAGAAGGTGAAGTTTCAGAAAATATATATGTCGTTCAAGAATTGGCATCAAATGCATCTCCACACACGATTCTCTACTAGCCCTCCATAGCTCGAAATATACCAAGCTTGCGCAAAACAACTAGATAAGAATTCCTCGCTCATGAACGGTGGTCCGGGTATTCACACAACACATTACGCGTAATCATACCATTAACCACCATACACCCACGCTTGATTCCCACACTCCACCACACCGTACATCGCAAAAGGGGGAGGGTCGGCAACTCAAATCGAGACGAGATGTGACCAACAACATTACTGTCGATCGCAATGTCCAAGTCCTGACCACAGGGCGAGCTGCTGTCTGCCGCAACCCACAGATTTTCACGACCAGTCAGCTGCAGACAGCGGTCAATGTCACGTCTAGATCGGCAACTGCGTGCACGACTATGCCGGTGATGTCTGGTATGACGAGCAGGCAGCTGCGGTGGGCCCGGCAAACATCAGCACAGGATGTATGCATTTGTACTTCATTCGTGTATGTCGCGTCGGCCGTGCGTTGTGAGGCCACTACGGGGCACTGCAACACGACGAGGCCTCCGCAGACGATCATCGTTGTGACCTCAGTCGTTGTGAGGCCGCTACGGGCACTGCGACACGACCAAGTCCCCGCAGGCGATCACCGCTGTGACCTCAGTCGTTGTGAGGCCGCTACGGGGCACTGCAACACGACGAGGCCTCCGCAGACGATCATCGTTGTGACCTCAGTCGTTGTGAGGCCGCTACGGGGCACTGCAGCACGACCAGGCCCCCGCAGGCGATCACCGCTGTGACCTCAGTCGTTGTGAGGCCGCTACGGTGCACTGCAACACGACCAGGCCCCCGCAGGCGATCACCGCTGTGACCTCAGTCGTTGTGAGGCCGCTACGGTGCACTGCAACACGACCAGGCCCCCGCAGGCGATCACCGCTGTGACCTCAGTCGTTGTGAGGCCGCTACGGGGCACTGCAACACGAGGCCTCCGCAGACGATCACCACTGTGACCCCAGTTGCCCGCGGGCGACCAGCCGGACCAGTTGCGGCCGCACCCCGGGAGCCGGCCAACGGGCTGCTCCGGCGGTGGTGGCCCCGCGGCGGCTCTACGACTGGCACTGCCGTGACGCACGCCCAGAGCACGGACCTTCGCCCTGGGCTCATCCGGAGTCGTGGACCGTACGGAACGGCCATCTGCACAACACAGGACCCCACGAAACACCTCATTCCATGGGGCTGGGGTCATCCGAGGACCGCTCCTCAGAGCGGTGGACCGCAGAGAGCACCTCTCCCCAGAACGTTAGACTCCCGGAAGCCCGGTCCACCATGTCCACCGCACAGACTTCAGATTTTCCTCAGTCGTGTCCGTAGATATTTCGACGCTGCTTCAGGGAGCCTTCGACCCATGAGACGCTGCAGCAAAGGCGATCCTCCAGTACTAGACGTTGCTGCACGTGCGGCCCTCTTCGTCGGTGAAGTTGCCCTGAGCTTGCACCACGACACCGTCACGCAGCGGAGTGTACTGGTCGCCGCGCGACGGCGTCACTTCGCACGAGCTGTCGCTGATGTTGAGCACACCGGAGCGGGAACCCCTGCCAACACCCGGTCAAAGGTCAGAGCGGCAGTTGGCACTTGTCGATAGACTAAGCAGATCGGCGACGAAGCGGTGAGGATTCAACGCCATGCATGTGAAGCATTTGCACTTCAAGAGTTGCGAGCCGTGCCATGCGGCAGCGAAGGGTGCACGGGCAGATAATGTGCAACTTCTTGGGTTGGATTTTTGTAGAGGCTTTTAATGGAATGCAATGCATTCGAGGCAAAGCTTTCATATGTCCACACGAGCACGTGCGAGTGCTGCTATGAAACAAACCAAGAAACATTGGGAAGAATTGTTAAAAATCGAACATTAACAATCATGTCAAGTGAAGCTAAATCGGTCTCACTGGCCAGTAAGATTGGCTAAAATTATGAAATCTGTGATTTTTATCACCATTTAACCTTCTCCGGTCAGATGCGAACATCCTGACTTGGGAATGGGGAGTTAGAGACCCCAAACTTCCAAACTAAGCTGTGTGTGAACGCGAACCGTATATCCCTGGAAAGCCCTCGACGGGAATGGCCCGATAATGACTTCATTTTTATTTTTATATTTATTCGGAGACTCAAAATAACTACATTTTCCTGAACAAAACATTTAGACCACATTTCATATCCCCATTTTAAGGCCATAATTTAAAGGCGTAAGCCATTTGAGAGTTGACGACACAGCGAATATCACCAAAATAGTCACAATGGTCCACCACGCGCTAAAAATTGCAGTAATCTTGGGTCACTGACCATCCTCACGTACGAATCCAAGATAAACGTGTTATAAGCACGGCCCAATTATTATCATCCGGAAGGCTCCATTTCAATATATTTTCACGCGCATGAGCCTAAAAACAAATATCAATATTGTTCTTGGCCAACGATCTAGGATGACATTGACCTTGACTATGATTCATAGTATTAGTTCCGTTTGAGTAATGCGTATCGTACAATGCAAGTTTGACATCCTTTAGGGCATGACAAATAGAAGCTAACCAGAAAGCAGGAACGTTTAGATAAGTTTTTCCCACTTAGCACACTTTATTTTGACATGGCCTCAGACAATTGTCGAAGGGGTCAATCAAATTGGAAAAAGAACTTTTCAGTATATGTCTGCAGGCATGCCAAAGGAGAAATGCAATTAGATGAACACGTATATTACAAAAATAGGAAAATTGGCCCGAAATTGACCATGATATCGGATCACTGATCTGACCTCAAGTAGAAATCCGAGAGACACGCCTTGTAGGCACTATCTATTCATACCTAGTACCAAGTTTTGTCTCAATGTTCTTTCATTTAAATGAGCTATCAATCCTGAAACATATTTGGAGGTGGTCTTCTTTGCCCTGAGATAAGTCAATGACCTTACATGGCCCGAGGTTAAACTTGCACATCATACGCTGAACAAATGAAAGAAAGGCTACTAAACATTTCGCGGCGGTGAGCGCGTCGTTCTGTATCGCGGAAAACCATAGGAGGACTAAAAAGTCCCATCGAGATGGGGTAAAGACATTTCGACGGACTTGATACCACAGTCATGAGCAACATTTCACTTCCCGGGTATGGGTCACCATCCAGTGTAGATTTACTCTGCTGGGAAATACGGTAACAACTTGCCGGCCGGAGTCGCTCGTTCGAGATCAGTCACGAGTATGTACGTATCAGTCCTCCTCGAAGCTAAAAGCGTTGTGTGGTAGCACTAGTGCCAGAGCTGACCAGAAGTTGTTTTTGGGTGTTATTCACCTCAGAGGCTTTCCTCATTGTTAATCATATGCTGTATATGGCAACACAATAACCCATAAAATAAAGCGTTACCTTCGTTTTCGTTCAGGCTCCCTTCTTAACCCAGATAACACGAGGATCATGATATTTTGCTGAGTTAACACCCAAACCAGTCATATATCCTTCGAAATTTAGCATGCCTCCCGCTACATCAATGCCCCGCGTTGCATCAAAGCATTACTTCCCAGGCCCTTAAGCTAGCGGTGCTAGGGCAGGCCAAAGTCAGATTATGACCTCGTCTCAATGCGGTTTTCCAATGTAAGTTTAATGAAAGTTTTTCCCATATACTGGCCATGCAAACTGCAGTCGAACATTGCGATTTGGGTGTATAAATAAATCATCGGAGAAAACGTAAATAAAATTGAGGATGACTTCAGGTCAAATATGTAGGTAAAATCAGATGGTAAACTTAAAACATATGTCTGATCGAAGCCATCTTATTAATCCGTATTTTTGAACACTCGGAGTACACGTATGCCGTGGCGCATTACGTCCTCTAAATGAATGACAGGTGTCAATTCAATACCTGGTCAGGCCACTGATATATGACCTGAAACATTTCGAAGGTACATGTATTGAAGATGCTCCAGAGGTTAAAGGAAGGATTCTTACAAGGCTAAGTTAGTGCAACTTTGCACGTCCAGTTCACTTCTGATGTGACTGAAATCCCGACATTCGAATTTAAGATTGAGTGAATGTAGTGAGATTGCATGTAAGGTGGGACTGGTACTAGCCCCATGATGTATGTGAGGTGGCACTGGTACTAGCCCCAGGATGTATGCGAGGTGGCACTGGTACTAGGCAGATGAGTCATCCAGTGCGGCCACCTCGTGACCGGAACGGCTGGCCGGATACATGGCGTGGTGGGGCGTGTGCGGAATGGGCCAATCAGGGGTCGGGGGTGTCTAGCGCGGGAGCGGTGTCGAGTTGAGGTGGGAGGGTGTGAGCTGGGCCGGCCCAGTCTGGTTACCGCGCAGCGCTGAGTAATACACGGTCCTGGCGTCAAAGTTTTCTCTTCGTGAACTATGGTGAAATAAAAATCATTGCGATTTACGTTTTGTTGCAAATTTTCAGAAAGTCCAAAAGGTCGGATTTTGTCATACATTTTAGAGGATGGAGCACATACGGCATGGGTTTGTGACACTTATTACCTACTCCCGTGTGCCGTGTGTTTCGAAAATTGTCAGCCTCAACAGATCATCACATACTTTCAGGTATCTGACCTTGACGGGGTCGAAGACCTGGACCTTTGTACGTGACGCCTGTGGTCTTCAGCAATTTCAGCAAAATAATTCTTCAGTTTGCATATGATCAATATTGAAGGACGAGATCGCATTTATTTTGCAATCAAGGTTCGAGAACCACGTCGAAAACATGTGACTGACGGAACCCAGAAATTGATATGCTTAACCCGACCTGGGAGATCACTAAAACAGATAAATGAAATATTTAATGTCCTTGTGACAGAAATGTACTTGACACTAAAGGATCAAGTATGTACCTACGCTATATCGTTTACCGTAGCTTTATATATCGCTCAGAACATGGTAGAGTGAGGAAGGGTTAATTTGGCCCCCTGACCCTGCGAGGGGTAGAAAATTCTCCCTCAAGACGAGGGATAATATTATGGCCTTCAATTTACTGCAATTGACCACACTGAACAGCATATATTCGATCAATTACCCTTGCATATGAAATGAATTTCTTGGAAAGCAGTCAAGCTGACACCAACTACAGGCGGTGATGATTACTGCATGTGGAAACAATGACCGTCCGGTCTGAGCTTGAAATAAGATTAGTGAGAAACAAGATAATTATTTTATTTATTGATAAATTTATGAAAAAAAATAATGAGAAATAATCGTTAATTTATCAGAAACTCCAAGTATCAAATCATGACTGTTGATAATATTTTTTGCCCCAAGAAGTAACTCACTGGTCACATCCAGTTCTTCATTTGGAGTGATTGATAGACAATAGCAGACACGGTCTCGCATCCCTACGATCCTTGAAAGCAGCCTTAAAACAGGCTATGTTATCATAGAATGCTTTTTGACAGCATGTACTTCAAAGTCCAGGCAAGCTGGGACAGAGAACCTAGCCGGTTGTCCTGCAAAGGCTATCAATAGCCCGCATATTTCACTTGAAGCACATGGCGCACACACTACGACGTGTATCGGATAATTCAGGGTCGAAGCGAGCGCATTAGGTGGTGTCAGGCACGAGTGAACAACGCGATCGGTGGGGTCATCATAGCCGGGCGTCGGACGCTTACGACACGGCGATATTTATTGCACAATTGCGCAGGGCACTGATCGTTAATTACCTTCACGTGGGGTCGTTTTGATGGCACCGGACTACGCCACCCTTGGTCACTGCCCACCCTCGACGACACGCCAAATTTTAGCTCAAGTTGTTGCCTCCCCGAAATTCCATAGTCTGAATAACTAAATAGTGTGTGTTGGATATGCAGTAGCTACCAGACCTTTTTGTTTATCATATTGTTCTTAGAAAATCACAACCTCACATCGGTGTCACATTTGTAAAAAAAATGAATACACATCTCAGCATCGCGAAGATGGAATCGCGATTTGTGAATTGACCAGGAACTTTGTAAAAAAATCACACATCACAAAAACTATAACGAAATTGATCACCGGTAATACTGGATATGTTTTATGTTAGCCGCTCGTCTTCGTCACACTGATCCAACTCAATGCACGCGAAAGTGCTGGTGGAGATGCCACGCGCACCTCCGGATACCGAATGTTTGTCCCAGAGCTGAGAAATTGGCCATGCTGCTGATAATTGATCGGATGAAAGCTACAAGCCGGTGTGCTCTCCTGTCCTGTGCTCATGAGTGGTGCTGGTGTGTCGCTGGCAGGGCGGGTGCTGAACTCTGACCGAGACGTCAGCACAACCGTGCCGCTGCGTGACGCGCAGTCCCGTGCTGATGACATCTGACATCTGCTCAGTGGCGACTTGGCAGTGGCGCAGTATACAGGTACGCGCTGTGTGAGGCACACGCGCACTGCGCGCCAATTAGTTCGCACATTGCAATCACCTGATCAGGAAATGCCAACCGGTCAAAGTGGAAGATAGAAGATCAAGGACAGCTGAAGCAACGCGAGATGGGTCTTAGAGCCAGGTCATGCACTGAGGTGGATAAAATACCATTTTGTTGCGAATGATCCACTGCATACCGAGGTTGATGCTTTTTGTAAACCACAAGCGCCAAAGCACAAATATGCAAAAGATGACCCACATACAGGGTAAGAAAATCGAAATGTTATGCTTAGTTGAAAATGAAACGAAGCATCAGCCAACAAAGATAGGTTGCTGCATTTTGTAGACAAACGGATTGCGGAAACGATGAGTATCATCTTTATTTTACCACTATTTTGGTAAGTTGTGACTACATGGATTTCGGCATATATGATACAACTCGCCAAGACAAGAATATAGTTCCATTGTCTATTTCTAAATTAGGCCCTCACCACCGAAATTCTGTGTATTAATTGCAGTATAATTCCATAAAAGGCACGTGGATCCATCCAATATTCATGCATCAACGTTTTGCTTGGCACTCGCTGACACTAAGCATTGCAGTAAACGGTTGTTGTCGATGGTCGCATTTTGCCATACACCCGACACCCGGTCATTTGACCACGGCATTACTAAGACCAACAAAATATAAAATGAGAGCAAGGTGTCAGGATTCCCACTCATGCAGTTCCTCCGCATAACAACGTATACCGCTGTTGCTGTTTAACTCAGCACAACCCGTCTTGTCCACCTATCAGACTAAATCAGTAAAAGCGGTAAGGTCAGTAAGATCAAGGGGAAATTGAGCCAGTGCCACATGGAAATATTGGGCTCATTGTGTGCAAAATCACTAGTTCAGGACCAGTTTGGAACATGGCATAACGATATGATAATGATGCGAACATGTACATATGCATGCACGTATACATACACACACAAAAACACACACACATATATGTATATATATATACATATATATAAAGGTGTGTGTGTGTGTGTATGTGTGTGTGTGTGTGTGTATGTGTGTGTGTGTATATGTATGTGTGTGTGTGTGTGCGTGCGTGTGTGTGCTGGTGTGTGTATGTATATCATGCCTGGTCTGCTTAGCTGCGGCATCTCGGTTGCAAATACTCAGGATCTCTTGACGTCGTGTGCAATAGTTGTGCATATACTCGACGAGGCCCGCGTGCAGCGGCGGTACATCGAGAAGGCTAAAAATGCATGCATTGACTTTTAACACCGTGCCATTGTGAGCTAAGCCATACATACAGTAATTGCGAAACCAGTTTTGAACGATAACTGAACGGTTGGGTTAATCGGGTTGGTTCACACACAACTGAAAAAGTCCGGACCTGTGAGACTAACTTGGCGTTTTACACTCTCCGAGCAAACCTACAAGTTTGACTTGCTTGAATGTTGCTGTTTAGCGGTCTCAGTTTATGCTAGACTTCCAGTCTCGTCTAACGAGTCCAGTTCTAGTTCTTTTCTTCGCCTGAATGAAACACTCAGCGACTGGCACTGCAGTGTGACTGACCGTTTCTTGAGACTGAACATGTTCTTGATGGTGCGGAGAGAGACGCGCCTTTTCTCGGCCTTCAGCGCCTTGTCGACGCTTCGGTTGCGCAGCTGGGCGGCTCTGGCCTCAGGATTGGCGACGGTGGTCGAGCGGCCTCTGGGCAGGGTCCGGCAGGCCTGCCGGTCAAGGTCACAGGTCACACGGAACATCAGTCAGCTGTGATTCTGACAAAATGCGTGGATCACCAGCTGTCAGACAGACAAATCGCCAATGAGCCCCGGTCAAGCATATAGCCAACCAGACGCGCATGCATTTTTAAAAAGAGGGTGCCGACAAAGAAGAGGCAAGTTCGCGCTCCGTGCGAAGCAGTCGGGGGCGAGAAAAAGGTGTCCCCAGAAGCCGGTCAGTTTCCCCCTGGCAGGTCAGTTGCTTCCAGTTTCCTCGCAGGCCCCCAGCTATGACTGTGCTATTATCGCAAACCTGCAGCTGGTGACGGCTATTATGCATAAAAGCTTTGTGTTTGGGCACAAGTTTCTGAGGCAGCCGGCACGAATGTCGGAAGCCGCTACAATAACTTAGCCAGCATTTACAGTGATGCGTTCCACGAAATGCCGCTATGGGTTTGATGCACCCATGCTCCTGGAAAACGGGCGGAAGACTGTCATTCCCGCTGTCCAAGTGTCATTACCATCAATCTAGCAGCACCGGCTATGCAGGCGCCTAGACAGCCAGCAGCGTGGCACGGGAAAAGCCTCGGCCGCCAACGTCGTGGCACGACAGGCACCTCGACAGCCAATGCCGTGGCACGACAGGCACCTCGACAGCCAGCGTCGTGGCACGAAAGGCACCTTGACAGCCAGCGTCGTGGCACGAAAGGCACCTGGACAGCCAGCACCGTGGCACGACAGGCACCTCGACAGCCAGCACCGTGGCACGACAGGCACCTCGACAGCCAGCACCGTGGCACGACAGGCACCTGGACAGCCAGCACCGTGTCACGCCAGATGCCTCGACAGCCAGTGCAGTGACACGATGTTCAGTGGTGGCAGACACCTCCTGCCATTTCTTTCCAAAGTTGATTTTTTATTAATTGAATTGCATTTGATTTCTTTCCTACTCTTATGACCAACTAACCTAATTCTTGCCAGATCAAGATATATAGATAGATATTATTCTACAAAATAAATACCAATATAATCCAAATTAACCCTAGCTAATCTCTACCGTTATAATAGTTGGAACATTTGAATCGAACTGGTCTCGTACGGCTACTTTGTTTTAATTCAATCCTGAAGTCAAAGTCAAGATTAAGTATGCTCAGAAAACATCCATAGCAATTTCAATTGACCACCTTAATTTAACACAAAGAATACAGAAACGTGTCCCTCAAACTATCCTTTAAGAGGAGCCTGAGCCACGTGGCGCGACACCCGTACACGATGCGTCCACGTGACCGCGTCACTATGAATAATTATAGAAGCCCAGATTGCCTGAGGTCGGTCAGATATCCCCAAATTAGACAAGCTGACCTCCCTCACTTAACCTAGTACATACATACAAAGGGATACATTCTCGCAGCACACATCTTCGCTGCACTGCCGTTCTGGAAAACGACATGTTTCTGTTTATGGAATGGTTCCTTGTTAATTTTCCAAACCAGAATGCACAATATATAACCCACACCGCATAACAAATTCCTGTGTTTTCATGATCGTCGGGGCTGACCTGATCTATACGTATATTGACCTGTTTCTGTGTTATACTGACTGTGGGTATCTTTTTTATGTTTCCAGGTTAAACTCAGGAGCATTCAGTTTGTGTGTTGAATATAATTCAGCATCTGAATATCGTTACGATCATGCTTTTTGATTCATAACTAAACAACGAAGCCAAGAGCCAACCAGCCCAGCACATGCTTTAAGCAACCCTGAAGTGTGAAGCGGTCGGCTGCGAGGAGGTCAAGAGGTCCGCCGACCTTCCGACACGCATTGCCCTGATGCGACTTCATCAGACGTCCGTACATGAGTCGGACGCACACCACAGGCCCCAGAAAATCAACCTCTCATTCCTACAGCATGGTATCGGGGAAAACGACTGGGTGGCCTTCACTCGGCGATGAGGGGTGTTCAGTAAAGGCACTGACTTCGCACCCACGCAAGTCACCGCACAGTTACTTGCATGCTGCGAGCCGGAGCTAGAGACGGCTCTATTTCGTGAGGACCAGACATCGCCAACAAGAGCGCAGATGACGTCATGAGCGCCACGAAGTGACTGGCCGTACTTAGAGTAGCATTCAGTTCCCGACGAGCCACACTACTCAACGCCAACCAAGACGGAGAGGAACGCGTGCGCGCCAATACGTAGCACGTCTCCGCAGCCTAGCGCACGTGTGTCAGTGGACTAAGACGGCCGCATGGAACTCCGCAGAGTTGGGCGTGGACTATGTAGACGAAAACGTTCGGATTGTCCTCCTGAGCGGCCTGACGGATGACGAGATGAAGAGGGGAGTTCCCGGGACCGCGGACATCGATAGCAAGCTCCACACTACGGGCGTGTGCACTGCGATTGGTCGCCTGCGGCTATGACGGCGGTTCCGCTGCGGGGTTCACTGCGTTGGAAACCGCGCTGGACGTTTTTCACTAAAATACTGAGCGACAGATGTATTGTAACGAGGGAGTCAGATGACAAGGTGTTCACATGGGATTGAGTTTATATTGGTTCACATGGGTCATATGGGCGGTTCCAGTGGGCAAGCAATATTGAGTGTCTTCAACACTTTCCATGCATTTTGACCATATGTTTGAACAACTCCCGCCACTGCCGCATACCCTTTCCAACTCCCAGACATCCACTCCACCCAAAACCCAAAACCCAAAAATGATTCCGTGGATTCGAGATTAGCCTCTGGGGGCTGGCGACTCACCTTCTGATTGTCGGAGGCTCTCTGTCGAACCGGGCTGGGAGCGTCGCAAAGGCTGGGCTCGCTCAGCGCCACCTCGTCGTACTGGAGCCGGCGTAGCGCCTCGCCAGATGTCTCTGCGTGCAGGTCGTGCACTGACTTGGCGTGCAGCGCTTGGTGCGGTGCGTGTGGCGGCAGGTGGCAGCACGGGTCGCGCAGGCAGGTCTCCGACCTGGCGCCGACCAGCTGGCCGCGCCGCCGGTGCTTGATGTGCGGCAGTGACTGGCAGTCGTACTGGGCGCGCGGGCGCGGCTTCTTGGCGGCGGGGCGCGCGTATCCGACGCGCCAGACGGCCGGCTCGTCGCTGCTCTGAGTCTGGTTGCTGCTGGACGAGCCGGTGCGGTCGATGGCGATGAGCAGGCGCGCGGCGCCGCCGTCGGCCGCGGCCCGGTGCGCCGGCTTCGACTTGGAGCGACGGCGCGCTCGCTCGCCGGCAGGGCCCGACCTGCTCTGGCGGCCGCCCTTCACCGACTCGAGGGCGCCGCTCTTGTGCGACTGCTTCGACAGTCTGCGAACAGCACCAGGTCGGTCGCAGCGTGGACACTGACGAGTGGCGACCAAAGGAAGCACCATGAGTCCGGACAGCAGCAGACCGTTTAGAGTGCGAGGAATATGTTTCTAGCCTTCTAGCTTACGGCGCTTGCTAACTGTTGAGGCTCATCTGCATTATATACATGCCTATACAGATAACAGCGAAGACAAACCACCCACAACACATCTTCGTCCAACGTCTAGAACTGGTTTATCTTCTACTAATTTCCTTTACCAGGCATAAAGAAAGCCTTCCTGCAAATGTGGCAGCCCAGCGTTAGTAGCCCTGGTGCGCGACAGGCACGCTTAAGTTGTGGCTGTGATCCAATGTCCTCCGTTGACACAGAGGAACCCGTATCGGGCCCACGTGCTTGCAAAAAGGATGCGGTTATCTACACATCTCACAGCTCTTCCCTTCCGTCCATCCCATAATTGAACACATGTGTACAACCATTGGCACGAGCCACCGTACCGTACCTTCCGTCCAGCTCCCTGGAGCTCAAGTGAACAGCGACCAGCTGGAACGAATGCTCCATGCTGTCGTTGAGCCGGGCCAGAAACTCCTTGAGGGTGTCCAACACGCGCTGCAGTGCGTCGTGGTCGTCGTGCTGAGGCGGCGTGAAGCGCAGGATCTGCTTCAGCAGGAGCACGTAGCGCGGCATCCGCTGCACCGGGGACAGCAGGAACGCTCCCAGGTCCAGGCCGTTGCAGCTCGGGTGCTGCAGTCGCGACTGTGATGGATACGATGATGTCAGGTCAGGTCGGGCCACTAGAATTCAATGCAGCCCAGGTGCCACAGTCGTTCCTGTGCTGTATACAATAAGGTCGCGAAGGTCAGAAAAGCCACGTGACAGAGGTGCTGAGGTAGCGTTGGTGGAAGGTGCAGGAGGTGGGCCAGGTCGAAGGAAAGGCCGACGAGAGGCACGTTACAATACTGATTTAAGGTCATCTGAGAAACTAAGACTCGGCCCAGTCCGGTCAGTTCAGATTGAAACCGGTATGGGCTGCATATCGTAGTCATATTTGCCGTTAAATTATATGCGTTTATTGGCAACAAACTCTAAAACGATGCCATTATTCGAACGCAGGGTACGGGTGGGTGAGTCAGTGAGCGAGCAAGCGAAGCAAAGCGAACTGACATCGTCATATGCACGAGGTCAATTCAGGCCGGAACATATTTGTTTGTGAAAGTGTCGAAGATTTATCTTGAATCAGAGCATTGATTGCGTTATGCTTCACGTTAAAAGAATTGTGAAATGGCACATTTATTCATTTAGTAGACTATGTTACAATGCACCAAAGTTTCAGCTTCGGAGCAAGAAGGCAAACTATTAACAATATGCTTCGTCAATTTGATCCAACTTTGCATGCTGATATATGCCTCTGCCCGGAGGACAATCCAGTGAAAACGACATGTAATGAAAAATATGCCACGCAAAATGAATCATATATGTATGGCTGTCACACGCCAGATAGAAAACCTGGCACTGAAAAACCTGAAAACCTGAAAACCCTCCGGCTACGTAAACATGTGTAATTCACCTGCTAGAGTACCTTCGGTTTTCCTAAGTTAATTAATCATAGTTGCTCAATTTTTACCGGATGGATTTTTATCGCAAGTCACCTATGACCAATTGCACGAGAATCTGGGAGGGGCAGCTCCTACCACAACTTTGGCCGAGCTTAACATGAACCACATGGGTCTTACATGGAAACAATCGGCTTCAGAATTATCCCTCCCCAACCTTGAGACGATTTACGTGCCACTGAATATCACCCATCCTGAGACAGTACCTCAATCACGTGAGTACGTGCAACTGATTTGTTGTGGCACTTCCGTTTGTCTAAATAAAATAAAAACGGATGAAAAAGAGTCCTGGATGGATGATCGCCACCAAACCAGGTATATAGAACCCCAACCACTGGACTTCGACGGGTAAAGAAAATCGACGCCACTGTCCACCTGGCGACAAGGCTGACCGAAGAGCAGCGCCTCCCCAACCCCGAGGCGCAAAGAACGACCAATCAAACAAATAAGGCGTACGGCACTCCCTCGCGATAGTCTGTGTTATGCTTATGATGCCATTACTAGTATTGCACAACACGATGCATAGCGTGTAATTCAATATTAGCCCAGCGCATAGCAATATTCTCAATGCGCTTTACAGCCCCAATGATCTGCGAACTAATTAGATAATGACAATTATATGTGATATGTTACCATGCACCACAACTATTGATATTTCCTTTGCGGATAGCGATTAATTATGGACTAAACTGCCAAATCGCCGACAGACACATTGAGAGAAGTTGCAAAATCACAGGCTTATTCAGCTCCGAAGGGGTACGAGTATTCAATTGTCGTGAATTATCAGCTCACTGGGTGTAGCCTTCAGCAGTGTTGTTACCGGTCGTGAACACTGCCCACGCTCACCGCCTCCCTCGTGCACGTCCGGCGAACAACAAGTGTTGTGTGGTGTTAGGCGTCAGACGCAACGTTAATGCAGATATCAGGGGGATCCCCAGTAAAGAAAGAAAACAGGTAGGCTCCTGCTGCCTTTCAAGAAGTCTGAAACATGCGCCCGCGACAAGCCTGCTCGGATGCTCATCAGTGTGTGCGCGAAGAATATAGTTACAATTTATGCGACTTTGTCTCCATGAAATATGATACGAACTGCATTTATGAAAGCTAGCCTGACTTCAACCGTCAATCACATCGCCACTTACAGTTATATATTGCGCATATTGCTTCTTTGCGTATTTTCTTCTGGAACTATTTTCCACCATAGACAACTGGCCGCCGGCGGCGACGCCGGCGTCCCTTGGACCGTCCCGATGGCCCGCCGCCATTCATAATATTGTTGGTCACGGACCATTCCCTGAATATTAATGGGCCCGAACGCCAAAGTTACAGGCAGATTTTCAAATTTGAAACCATAGTCGATGTGCTTGGCATGAGTTCCGCCACCATTGCAATTGAGGCCGAGAGGCTTCTGGATATTGTAAGAACATTGCGCGTAAGGGCGTTGAATGGAATGAATGCTTCTACAAACATGCATTTCTCCTAAATCATTTTGGCGTGGTATGGTCGATGGTGCTTAGTATTGTTGAAGGGTGAAACTTTACTTTTGTCATGTCACCGCTCAGCAGCCCTACAGATCATCTGGGCAACAACCGTCGGCGCTTGCATCGAGCCACAATACAATCTCAACAATTCCGGAAAGCTTCATGTCAAAAGGTAAAAAGTGACAGAGTTGGATATCTAAAAGTAGTCGAGTGTGGCATCAGAAGACGGCTAATTCATGCCGGTATATTTGAGGACATTGGAAATTAAATCGATAATGTACAATATCTCATATACAAATAAAAGAAATGCAATGTGATAATTCGAGGCAGAAATCCTGGAATTGAGTGCAAAAATGGCAGCGTAGGATATGTATAAAAGTAGTCAAGTATGGCATCAGAAGGCAACTGATATTATACCGGATTATTTGAGACCATTGGAAGTTAATTCGGTAGCGTGGAACATCTGGTATAACATTTAAAGGAATACAATGTGATAGGTTGGAACACAAATGCTGGAATTAAGTGCAAAATTGACAGTGGTAAACCTTCATGGAAGTTATTGAAGGTGATATAAAATGCAACACGTTCGATTTTCGTTCAGTTAAGAACATTGGAAATTGTCAATTCATAACACAAAAGATGTATGATGCGTTTTAATCACAAGATGTTGAATGTCTAATTGCTCCCATTTCACTTCAAGGGCAAAGTGACACAGTGAAATGCTTTGCTAATAAAACAACCTATGCATCATAAGAGACCTTGTTTCAATGTTGTTCCAATTTGACCATTGGGAATCACTTGCACCTTCTCTAGAAACCAGAATACAGCATTAATCATAGCCAGCTCTGATGGTGCTCCTTCACAAACCCACCACCAGAGCGGCGCCACCAGTATTATGTCCGCTCATGACGCCTAACGGATTGCTCACGATTGCTATCATTTCAAACGTTCACTGCCAGCACCCTGGCCATCCACCGGGGCGCCGGGGCTGGCCGGGCTGCCGGCTATGGCAGTGTAACCACAACCTCAATACGATATATACGTGAACATATTTTAATTTGACAACGAAGCTTGACACCACCAACGTGACAGATCTAGGTCGTTTATTTTACCTTTAGAAACTTGGTGAAATCGGTGGACGTGCGACACAGCTTGTAGAATGTTTTGAGCACCTCCGGAAAGTCATTGACGTAGGCGGTGTACATCCTGAGGACGTCTGACCCTCCCTGGCTGATGAACCTGCGAATGGTTGGAACGTCAATGATGAACTTGTCCGGCCGGTGCACAGCGTGCTATGCAGTTGGATATGTTGGGAACTAAACAACTGATTCATCATCATTTGTGTAGAGAATTGACAAGCATGCCGCCAAACAGCTACGGCTGATGGTCGGTCAGTACAAAGAACCCCTTCAGGTAAGCTTCTTTGTGAGTGCTGAGGTGTGATGTGATAATGTGCTTGTTGTGGTCGGCGATGGGATCAAGTTGCAGTACTAACCATGTCGGTGGCCCACGAATCTGATAGTCTGCAGCCGGCGTGCCCTATGTATGCATATATGTATATATATATATATATATATATATATATATATATATATATATATATATATATATATATATATATATATATATATATATATATATATATATATATATATATATATATATATATATATATATATATGGCAGTAGTGGTTGTCTGACAGCAGTCGAGACTGACCTGTAGAGGATGTGTCCGACATATGGCTTCCAGTGCCAGGTGTCCAGCCGCTCCTCCAACGTGTGCAGCAGTCGACAGTGCTTCTCGTACATGCGGCCCGTCTCCTCCGGGAACAGTGTGCTGCAACCCAGAGCCATTCACCGGTGATGGCGTGCTGTCAGAGATACTGTCCATCACACTGTGTGTCACACTGTCCGGCACACTGTGTGTCACACTGTCCGGCACACTGTGTGTCACACTGTGTGTCACACTGTCCGGCACACTGTGTGTCACACTGTCCGGCACACTGTGTGTGTCACACTGTCCGGCACACTGTGTGTCACACTGTCCGGCACACTGTGTGTGTCACACTGTCCGGCACACTGTGTGTGTCACACTGTCCGGCACACTGTGTGTCACACTGTCCGACACACTGTGTGTCACACTGTGTGTCACACTGTCCGGCACACTGTGTGTCACACTGTGTGTCACACTGCGGTGCTGTCCACTGTCCGGCACATTCTCAGGCACACCACCTGCCACGCTATCCGGTAACTGCTCGCCGCACTGTATGACCCGAGCTAAGCTGACCATATTTGCTGACCTGAGACCGCTTGATGCCAACTGCTGACCTGCTATGGCCCACTTCGCCTGATGCCGGCGCCCGGTGTCAGCTGCCTGTTGCCTGCAACGGCCTGGATTACCTGATCTGACCTGATTTGATCATGTGTCCTGGCCAGAGATGGCTGGACACCACCTGTTGTCATGCGATAGATCTCCCCCACCAGCTGACCTGCGCTCATTGCACCCGCCCGCTGACCTGAGCTCGCTGCTGGTGAGGATATCGCTGGCCGCCAGCGGCTCGGCGAACGTGTCCTGGATGGTCCAGAGTGTGCCGCAGTAGCGCCGCTCCGTGTCCACCAGCTCCCGCACCACCTTGAGACGCTCAGACTCGTCGGAAGCGACGCTCGCCACCGGCTTCACCTGAGCGTGATCGTCGGAGTCAGACACGTGCACGTGCAACAGAACTGGGGAGTGAGAGGCATTGCCAATGGCACTCGCTTTGAGCTAGGTGTAAATTAAAAGCATAAACCACTGACTCTGTAGATCGCGAGCAACTATCCTTAGAAGGAAAATTGTCATCATAGTTGGTGTTGCAATGTGATTTGCTGGAACAAGGGGAAGGTTAGTGCCGCATGATATGCAAAGCAATTCAACTTGGGCACTTGGCGGCACTGCGGCGGCAAAATCGGATCTTTCTGCTGCTGTGCCTGTGATACGGTATGTCCACCAATATATATATATATATATATATATATATATATATATATATATATATATATATATATATATATATATATATATATATATATATATATATATATATATATATATATATATATATATATATATATATATATATATATATATATATATGTCGCACGCACGCAAGAGAGTGAAGTCCGAGACGCACCTGTCCCTCGCTATCGCTCTCACTGAGGTGCTCCAGCTCCAGGCCACACTGCTTGGAGAGGGAGGTGCTGAGAGTGAAGGACTTGTTCACGGCTATTGTCAGTGAAGAATCTGAGTCGTAGCCTTCTGCTTCTGGCAACGAAATTCAGAGTATGACACGTCAGTATCATATAGCATCACAGCATTGTCGGTGAAGAGTCAGTGCCATAACCTTCTGCTTCTGGCAACGGAAATCAGAGCATGGCGCGTAAGTTTTGGTGGAATACTGCTTGCTAGAACGCCAAATGGTAGTTGGCAACCAAATCGCATTGAACAATAATTAACAATTAGTACAAGGTGTGAAGTCTGGGCGCAGAGAGCATTATCCAATGAAGCACGATTGAGATGACGTTCCTGAAGGAAGAGTAGACGATTGGGTGGGGCGGATAGTTGGGTGGTACGATTGGTGCTCTTTTTCACAGTGCCATTTTGATATCAGTGAAACGCGCCCGCATCAGAGTGGCGGCAGACGATGAACGAACCGTGTCACGTGGAGTCACGATTAGCTTCCACCTCGCGCTCGACCACGTCATGCCGCGCGGCGGTTTCACTCTCGACGCCCCATCCCCTCCCCTGACTCGTCATCATGTCGCCTCTCACCGATCCCCTCCCCTAGCTCGCCGTCGCCTTTCCCCCTCCCCCCAGCACCGGCCGGCGCCGGGACGATGCGCCGCACTCACCCCGGTCCAGTCCGTTGACGTACTCCTGCACCATGGTCGAGACGAGTGGTCCGTCTGGAAGGGAGCTGCTCTCCGGGTCGGAGGGGCCGTAGGAGCGTGCCTTGTGCGGTGCGTGGCCCACGCCCGAGTCGTTGCTGGCGCATCCGCTGCACGTCCGCGATGGAAAGTGTAGCTGGGGCTGGTGCAGACGTTGCCTGAACGCGAAACGACAGGAATGCAGCCAGCAGAATGCAAATTTGCTCTATCAGCTTCTAACTTGTTTACATATTATTTTTATATTATATATTGATAACATACCATGCATGTGTTCAAATTCGCCGTCCTGAAAAAGTTACATACGTGCTTGCCAAAGTTTTACCCTCGTCGAATCGTACATAAGTATGGAAGCAGCGCACTATCTGACAACTTGATGCATTCCACGCGCGCGTCACCCCACCAATAAGTCCATCAGGAAAGGGTGTCTCCGTCCATCAGAAAAAATGGGGCGTCTCTGACGGGTTTCTACCAGCGAAAAGTAATCATGGATCGTTGACAAACACCACGAATACACTCCGACCAGGGATGGATCCAGAAATTATCACGGGGACACATGTGCGGAGGGGCACCACTTCTACAATACCTGGATGAGCACCTTTGCTTCGAGAGAGCCTCAGTCTTAGGCAGGAGGGACGTAGCCCAGTGCCCCTCGTTGTATCCACTCTTGACTATGACACACTACTATGCTTTATTTGGCTGTCGAAGTTTGGCACCTTCGTTGGCGTCTTTGTCCCATCGCAACGGTTCGACGACCATACACTTCAAGTTACGCACGTCACAGCAACATGTCCGTACATCTTCTGTTCAGCCTACGTCCGACCACGCACCCCTCTGCTCTGGAATGACCTGACCGGACGCGCACGATCTGTGTCCTGACCTGATCTGATCTGACACACTGCCCGTCTTGCAGAGCTCGTCCAGAAGCAGGTCCCGCTCGTACATGAGTCGTTGTAGCTGCTGCTGCGTGTGCTCCTGACCTTCCTGCAGTTGCTGGAGGGTGGACGTGGCTGCCTCCAGCTCCACCTGACGGCAAAAGCACATGCTAGGCGTGCCATCAAAAGGTGGCGCCACGGGTGGGACGTGAGTGAAGCTATGTGCGTGTGTGCTTATGCGTCTTGCGGTCAGTCATTACGCGCTATTGGTTATTAAGTTGGAGTGTCTATTTCAGTTTATTTCAGCTCACAAATGCTGTGCGGAAAGAACGTGTTTGTGGATAAAACTTCTTTGGTGTGTGTTAACAAGGATTTAGCAAAAAGTCGCGAATTCAGCTTCTAAATTGCACGTGCATGCAATGTTTGCCATGCTTCCTATTACTTTTTCTGTTCTATTTTATTTCTATTTCCATTTCCACTATATTCTGTTCTATTCCTATTATGAGCTATTACCATTATCCCTCGCCTAACTCAGGAAGGAGAGTGGGGTTTGGATTCCACATTTCAACCTCAGTCAGATTTTTTAGCCATAGACACCAAACAGGTTCAGAGAGCGCTTTTCTGTTTTGCATGTCTGACGATGCATTTTTTTGTGAATGCTGTGATATGACGAAATAGTCTGGGTCGTGTCAGGTCATTTGGATGTAACGTTGTTCGTGCGTATGTCAGGAAAAACTTGTTCTAATGTCGGAATACTATTGCATATAAATCAGCATTATTCAACACGATTCATCATTCTGTACATATAGATGCTTAATTAAACAAGTATAGCTAGTGAGTCTTTGACCTTTCCCACATGGCATAAGGGCATCGATCTTGTCACGATCACACAAGGTAATTCGACTTATGTTACAATTTTCGGCTTTACACATGTACTTTTTAACGCAACACCAACTAAGCATATTACTATGCATTTTGTGCTCACGAGAGTCAACTATATAGTCATGGTCATGTGAGGTCACTTGCTCTCGACGGCATTGAGCAACACATTATCTTCGAATCGCACTGAAGATGCTTGGTACATCCCCTAGAAATTGTAAACAGAACAGGCTTGAGAAACAAAACAAAAAACGGCCTGCATTTTGGTTTAAGATACGAAGCATGGCACTGTTAGGCCATTTATTGGCCTCATGGGCGAGACAGACGTTGATATTTTTCAACGTCCGATATATTTTTTCCAAGCATTTTTTTATCGCAAAACTTGCAGAACTATTAAGACTTACGATGCGTACGAAACACTTACCATACGCGAATGTTTCCTCCCATCTTGCTTGTCTAATGACTTAGCATGCGCAAAATTCCAACCCATGAGGGATGTGCTACATGAGGTTAAAGCCCTAATCCAATTTGGGATATTTTCTTTACTGTTTCCATTTTCAGCTTTTTAGGGTAGCAATGGACGTCAAATTCGAATCACACACGCAAAATCACAACAGGATAGGTTCCAATTGGAAAAAGGTTATCCAAGGTCATCTTAAGTCAAATATTCGGGATGGCCTCAACACTTGGATGACCTCCGATTATCTTCACAGCAAGAAATTAAGCTCAGTGTCCACCTTCATCCCCAAACTATCTGAACTGTCTCTTAGTCACACCTACTTTGCGACTAAGAGTAGGACACACACACACACAGCTACACACACACACGCACACACACACACACACGTGTGTGTGTGCGTGTGTGTGTGCAAATCTGCATGGTCAGGGGTACAACCCCGTTGATCTGATTTGGGGCTTACTTACGGATCCCATCATGATGTGCGGTATACCAAACAAAAGCTATGTCTAGTTCGACAAGTGCACGTCCATGTTTCAGAGGCATTTTTTGTTTTATGTTCGATCTTCTAGACAGGATGGTGTGTTGCGTCCGCAAGTACCCCGATTATCTCGAAATCATTATTGCTGACCTGTCCTGAACTGAAGATGATCTTGGCTGTCATTAGAAAGAAGGTTCGCGATGTAAGACGCCGCATTTTATGTTATGCTCCTAACTCAATTAGGAGTTAAAAGGTAATGAGCGACAACCGCCCTCCAACACCCTCAGTAGGGGAAGATGCCCTCGTTAGACCAGGGTTAAGTTGAAGCCTATCTTAAAGTTATGCATACGCTTACAGCCAAGAAAGGTGGGTGATATCCAAGGGCTGATTGTCTCTGCGCAAGCTGCTAACAAGGCAGTGCTGCAGCTTTCTAATTAATTAATTTCAAAGCCAGTCATCCACCACTGCACACGCCATTCACCCGCAAGCATGTGCTTCTGTAGGCCCGAGCCAGTCTCAGGGTGGTTCTATCGTGTGGTGGCACAGCAGGGATGCACCCAGCGTCGGACGTCGTACCTTAAGTTTGCCAACAAGCTGGCTGGTCTGCTCTGCAGCCTCGTCGGCTTCAGCGACAGGCTGGGGGGCCGGAGACGACTGTGGTGTGGTCAGCTGCTCCAGCGCCAGCGTGAAGGCGGCCTTCATCTCCGTGACGGCCGCCTGCACCTGCGGAAGAGCAAGCCGAACGTCACCTCCGGCTTCGGTCTGCTGTGGTCGTCGGCAGTGTCGCACTGGACGCTTCTGCCCGCCTCCTGTACTTCGGCGCAGCACGCTGTACATCGGAGTAGCCCGCTGTAATTCGGCGAAGCACGCTGTGCGGCGGTACAGCCCACTGTATGTCGGTGTGGTCCACTATATGTCGGCATGGTCCACTGCATGTCGGTGTGGCCCGCTGTATGTCGGTACAGCCCACTGCATGTCGGTACAGCCCACTGTATGTCGGTGTGGCCGACATACACCGACATACAGTGGTATGTCGGTGTAGCCCACTGTATATTGATGTGACCCACCGCATGTCGATGTGGCCCGCTGTATGTCGATGTGGCCCACTGTATGTCGGTGTGACCCAATGTATGTCGGTGTGACCCACTGTATGTCGCTACAGCCCACTGTATGTCGGTGCGGCCCACTGTATGTCAATGTGGCTCACTGTATGTTGATGACATTGGATTCTCAAAGCGGACCTCACCAAAGCCCGGCGGGCTCGTAGTTCGGTGTCAAGTATTAGGATTGGGATTATCGGGATTACGCTCGTATTGCCACCGTCAGGAACATTGCCGCATGCATCGGTGAGGTCATCAACAGGAACATCACCATCACAATCGGCGCCATCAGTGTCATCATGCTCAGGAGCAGCATAATCAGGACCACCATCTCAGGTTCATTACAGTCGGAATCGAGCCAGTAGGGTGACTAATAACGGTAGTAAAGTTTGAGTCACCCATGGTGTGCAGCATGGTGCACAGCATGGTGCACAACATGGTGCCCAACATGGTGCACAACATGGTGTGCAGCATGGTGCACAGCATGGTGCCCAACATGGTGCCCAACATGGTGCACAACATGGTGTGCAGCATGGTGCACAGCATGGTGCACAACATGGTGCCCAACATGGTGCACAACATGGTGCACAGAATGTCAGCATCAATATCGCAATGTCGTCGTCAGTATCACAATCACATCTCCGCACTAGGTCGCTGCTGGACTAACTATCCTGATAACATTATCCGATGCAAGTTGCACTGCAGCATATGTTACCTTCGGCAGTCCGCAGATAATACACACGGCGACATGTGACTGGCCTTCGTATTTTGACAATGCTGACATTATTAATCCAGAATCAACTGCACCGTGTCCAAGGAGAATGCGTTCGCTATCCTGGCATACTAAGTAGGACAGACGATTAAACACACAGTTTGCGTATGCTGTTGATGTAACGAATCACAACATTCAATTTTGGGCGCTACATGGCCAATGTAGTCGATGCGCCCTAAAGCCCTAATAACTGATAACAGTCCATTTCTGCACTTCCTTCGCCACCGAAGGCAACTTTTGTCACACCGTCAATGTGCTCTGAAGCGTGGCTGCTTTAGTGTACATACCAGGCCATTTTAAAAATTGGTCATCAAGATGAGCCAATCTTCTGGTGGCTGATTTACGACACCATGCACATCGATTGCCGACAAAACAAACAAATAACAATAATAATGCATATGTTTCGAAATCGTCACGTTTTGATGTCTCGAAATTTCAAAGCACTTATATGATTCGAAATCGTCCATACAATGAACTCCCCGGGAGCCAAAAATTTGATGTCATTTATCAACTTATAAGTGAACGTGGAGACGTCATCCTGGATGCCAAATCGGCAAAAATCCGACTGCATTCTTCCGGAATCACCATGATAGACAAGTATCGTCATTCGACGGTGCTTCATATGGGTGCCATAGCTTCCGAGAACATGGAAAGGCGGCTAAAATCCTTGCCAGCGTACGAGACGTTGTGACGTGTCGACATGTTTCATGCCGCTCAAATCACGTGTTCTCTCATCGCACCTATGCCATGAATATTACCACACTCAAACTACACCATGCCCTTGTTATGACCAAAGATGACATGGAGCCTCACTGCTATCTGACATAGCCTGATATATTCATCTCCAGGTACTGCAGGAGTCGGCAGGTTCAACTCGCCAAGCAAGCTGCTCGTGAGAAATTGCGAACACGAGATCAAAGGGGTGAGAGCCCCCAACCGGTTGTGGGTTAACACGCGTCCTGGGGGGGGGAGTGGGCGAGAAATCCGCCCACCCATCTGGTTTTTCGTACAGAACTCCAGATTTTACCGGCTGATATACGCCATAATTTGCGTACCGGCTTGGAAATGACAGGCGCGTTGCTTAGGCAAGAAACAAATATAATCTGCGGACATTTTTCCAAGTTAGTCCGAGTTAAAGTAAACAAAATCCGCAACGCCAGACCACAAAAATCGGCCCTAATGCGCTTCCCGTATATTGGAAGAAGGAAGTGTTCTTGGCAACACTAGAGACTTGTTTGATGTATATTGCTATGCTATATGGATTCAAAGTCATATTAGGTCGCCGAGATCAGGTCAGGTCAAGTTCATGACAGGTTAATGGAACCAAACTTGGTCAACTGGAATGTTGTCATAAATGCAAATGACTGTCATGCGATTGAAGTCACTTTGCATGTTACTCCTTACACTTCCTGAAAACTACTGTTTGCTATAGTGAATCTAAGCGTTTCCATACTTTATTCACGTACTTCACTCCTTTGCTAAGCCAATTACGCCGAGCCGCCCAACGGAGCAGTGGGGCGGGCGGCCCAGTTCCGGTAACTGGAGCAGGTAATGACCTAATAAAATGCTACTATGTTGGTGACCTGAGGTTAAATTCCTGGTCTAGCATTTTTATTGCATCATTAGTAATGTCCAAAACATCATTGATGCCCATTTTGGAGCAGTTAAACACAATTACAGCGATCCACAACAATGACAAGCTAAGCCACGCAGAACCAGAAAATGTTGACATTTTTAACCTCATTTGACCTTGAAGATATTAACCTAAGGTCATGAAATGTGCACATGATAAATGTCACTACAGTGCCCATCCACCCCGCGAATTGCATTGCTCCACCTTTAATCAGAGCCGAGATCGTAGGGTGGGAGGGGGCGGAATCCGCCCCCTCCAGTGTGCATATTTTTCAAAGTCCTTCCAGAGATCGTGTTAAAGCACCGCTGCATGCCAACTGTTGCGCAACTGGCCTTCATTCCATGAAGGCTTCACACCGAGAACAGCGCAACGGAGGCGGTCGGCCCACCGACCGTTCCAGAGATGAGGGTATCTGCCGGAACGGGAGGCCCCACTCCCTCCTCACTTTCTCCGTTGCGCAATCGCGGAATGTGATAAATGCGGAGCGCATGTGCGCGGGTTGAACTTCTCCCAGGCGATGATAAGCCAGAATGGCGTACGGACATAGTGAAACGCCGATCTGCAACCAATTCCTATTAATCAATACCCGAGGCGCTTCGTGTCGGCCACCCGCCGTTCGAGCGCCGATCAAAGCGAATGTGGAAACACACGGGGCAGATTGAGACGCCATTGTCGTAGCTTAAGTGCCCGGCGGGTGGGCGGGCGCCCACTCTCCCCCAGTGTGGTAAATTGCAGTCACTCTGGCGTAATTCAGGTCCAATTAGATCCCCGATTGAGTCGGCACCGACCCGCGCTCGTTCAATTAGCGCCCCCCCCCACCCCCCACCCCACCGTCTGTCTTCGGCGGCCGGCTCCGCTGAGGTCATGTCTGTGCAGGTCTGCCGGTCCCCAGTGGACCGGCCGAAAAGGCCGGGACATCAGAGTTTGATCGGACTTGGAGGAGACAATCTTCGGCGGCATTGGTGAAGTCGGTCCGACAGCAATCGTCAGGTCGGTTCGGAGGTAATGGTCAGCTCGGCTCGGAGGTAATGGCCAGCTCGGCTCGGCGGTAATGGTCAGCTCGGCTCGGAGGTAATGGCCAGCTCGGCTCGGCGGTAATGGTCAGCTTGGCTCGATGGTAATGGCCAGCTGGGCTCAGCGGTAATGGCCAGCTCGGCTGGGAGGTAATGGCCAGCTCGACTGGGCGGTAATGGCCAGCTCGGCTCAGCGATAATGGTCAGCTGGGCTGGATGGTAATGACCAGCTGTGCTGGGTGGTAATGGTCAGCTTCGCTGGGCGGTAATGGCCAGCTGGGCTCAGCGGTAATGGCCAGCTCGGCTGGGTGATAATGGCCAGCTGGGCTGGGCGGTAATGACCAGCTGGTCTGGGCGGTAATGACCAGCTGTGCTGGGCGGTAATGGTCAGCTTGTCTGTGCGGTAATGGACAGCTGGGCTCAGCGGTAATGGCCAGCTGGGCTCAGCGGTAATGGTCAGCTCGGCTGGGCGGTAATGGCCAGCTCGGCTGGGCGGTAATGGCCAGATGGGCTGGGCGGTAATGGCCAGCTGGTCTGGGAGGTAATGACCGGGTGTGCTGGGCGGTAATGGTCAGCTTGGCTGGGCGGTAATGGCCAGCTGGGCTCAGCGGTAATGGCCAGCTGGGCTGGGCGGCAATGACCAGCTGTGCTGGGCGGTAATGGTCAGCTTGGCTGGGCGGTAATGGCCAGCTGGGCTCAGCGGTAATGGCCAGCTGGGCTGGGCGGTAATGGCCAGCTGGGCTGGGCGGTAATGGCCAGCTGGGCTGGGCGGTAATGACCAACTCGGCTCAGCGGTAATGGCCGGCTCGGCTGGGCGGTGATGGCCAGCTCGGCTCGGCGGTCGGCTCCAGGTCAGCCCTGTGATAGCATCGAGTGCAGTGCAGCGGGAATGGCCTGGTTAATTCAGCAATGGCTGAAGTTTTTGTCAGCCCTGGGCGTGGTGCTTGACTCACTCAGACAAACTTTGACCTGCCGTGTCGTCGGCGGATCACTAACCACGCACGATTCAGTTGCAACAGCCGCGTGCGGTGTCATCGCTATGACCGGTGTGAGCATATATGTTTTCCATACACTTGGCATGCCTCCCTATCGCTTTCTTAAATCAAATGGCATTACCGAATCAAGTGTTGGTGTTACATATGGTAAATTCAGACGTACACGTATTGCACTTGTTTGTATGTCACCCTTGTGAATCTGCTGTGCTGGATAGCAACCTCTGTTAGTGCGAGTCTGTTTCACCATAATATCTTATAGTTTTACTGAGGAACCACTGTATGAGCCATGAATCTGACGAAACATGTACTAACTGGCATTACTTTCATAGCTCAATTTCGCAATTTTGTACTGAAATTAAAATTGTCTTTGGCATGCTAAAGACACTTTTGATATAGGTACATTAAGGAACTTGAATCTTGATCCAGTTGAGCTCAGTTGAATCCCGAAATATGAAGGAGAATTTTATCTGAGCTTTGTGTTCATATAATTAACATTTAGACACATCTCCTTATTCTTCCAAACCATTTTGAATACACTATGGAGATACGCTTGAGACGGCTGTATGGTACGTAACAAGCAAAGCTATTTGCTATGTTAAAACCGGCTTGTAATTTTGTTTATTTCATAATGTCTTTTCTGTCTTCAAGTTTGCAAGAGCAGGTGAACGGCGATGACGCCAAACGGGCGGCGCCAATTAACTTGTCATCGCTGCCTCGTCCGTGTAGGACCAGCTGATCTCGATGACGACTGTTCACCACCACCAGGCGGCACGCGAACCGACCGTCCTCCGGGGAAATTTCACTCGCCATTGCACCACTGCTTCGTGCCTATCAATTTGCAATGGTGCATATCTCATCAGCTTGCAAGGCTAGCAGGCTAAAAGCTGCGCTTTTAGCGACCATTGTCGGGGCCGTTGATTTCGGACTGTCCGCCATTCCTGCAACGGCCTGGATCATATCTGCAACGCATGCAACAGGAATGTTGCTGTGTCCAAAACAGCGCACGGCACACAAGTTCTTAGGGGAGCAGCTCTCTGAGCCGGGTGGTGAAAGCATTCGAGTGGCCTTCAGGTCGTGGCGAAGGCCGGACCTGAAATCAAGCCGACACCTTCAAGTGCACACTCCCAGTCTGGATTAATGTGAGGAGACGAAATGATTAACGCTTGTTTATGCGGCGAAGAGTGAGAAGGAGCGTTTGCTTGCTGCACCCCGGATGTGACGGGCTGCAGATGCTAGTACTTGGAATAGAGTAACTGTAACAGATAGCTTACGAGGTGAGCTAACAGTGATGGCGTACCATACGATACGAAATGGCCTTACCTTGCTTTGTTTTTGTTTTTCATTTTCGTGAATATGAAATTATCTCTTCCACTCCCCGAGGTGAATGGGGGAGGGGGAGTTCATTCATCGGACGCAATGGAACATCGATTATTCAATCCATCATCAGATTTAAGTGTTAATCACTCAGCAGAGCCATAGCGACAGAGGAGGCACAACGACCATCGGCATCCGCATTTAGACGACAAATGATCAGTGCGAATCTTACGAGCTGTTCTATCCGCCCGCAGTCTCCGTGACGTACATCGGCTCCATTTGCATTTGGCTCCTCGACGAATTTTGGTGCAGCTCGTCATGCTCTTATGTTATGTTCTGCCCCCGCATCGGATGCTGGCTCTGTCACTGATGTCGGACCCGAACCCGAAGTCTGATTCGTAGCCACGCTATCGTTCTGCACTGCGGGTCCGTTCCACAACTGCATGGTCAGCACTGGATTATTAATCGGTGCTGGATGCATGGTCCGTAACTGCATTGTCTATGCAGGATGTGTAGGCTCCGTGTGCAAACCGCATGGTGACGAAGCCTTCTGCGAGTGAGAAGGCTTCGTAGTGTGTGCTCCACTTCTCTGCTTGCTTATGGACTCAAGTCTCACGAACTTAGCTCCTGCATTTGTGGTACAAATTCCATCGGTATCTGACCTGTGCACTGCCAGATAGCGCGCTGCCCCCCCCCACAACTTGACACCATCACGCACCGAGCCCGAACAGGGCGACCCGAGACCACCACCGGATGGCCCCGGGCGCCCCGCCGCAGAGGCAGACTCAGCATACCGCGCACGTGCACAACACGCGGCGCCCTCCGCACCAGCGCGGTGCCGCGGCGGGTAAGAATGCCGCCGCCGCTCTTGCGCCCGCGCGCCCGGTCGCCATGGCGCGCACCGCCGGACACGGGCGGAGGCAGGCACTTCGCAGACCCCTCATCGATGCATGATATGTGCTGGATGAATGGTCGGTAGTGGGTGTATCGTCGGTACTAGATGTCTCGTCGGTACTGGATGTATCGTCGGTACTGGATACATCGTCGGTACTGGATGCATCGTCGGTACTGGGTGCATCGTCGGTACTGGATGCATCGTCGGTACTGGATGCATCGTCGGTACTGGATGCATCGTCGGTACTGGATGCATCGTCGGTACTAGATGTCTCGTCGGTTTTGGATGCATCGTCGGTACTGGATGCATCGTCGGTACTAGATGTCTCGTCGGTACTGGATGCATCGTCGGTACCGGATGCATCGTCGGTACTGGATGCATCGTCGGTACTGGATGCATCGTCGACACTGGATGCATCGTCGGTACTGGATGCATCGTCGGTACTGGATGCATCGTCGGTACTGGATGCATCGTCGGTACTGGATGCATTGTCGGTACTGGATGCATCGTCGGTACTGGATGCATCGTCGGTACTGGATGCATCGTCGGTACTGGATACATCGTCGGTACTGGATGCATCGTCGGTATTGGATAGATGATCATAATCGCTGTTGGCCCTGACACATGCCATTTGCGCCGTGACGCTGGCCAATCTGCCTGGTACTGTATCCCGTTGTCCGCGTCGTGCCCCAGTGTGTGCCGTGTCGTGTCCAAAAGTGTGTCGTACCGTGCCCCAGTGTGTGTCGTGTCATGTGCAAAGGTGTGTCGTATCATAGCCCAGTGTGTGTCGTGTCGTGTCCCAGTGTGTGTCGCGTCGTGTCCTTGTGTGTGTCGTGTCGTGGCCCAGTGTGCGCCGTGTCGTGTCCCAGTGTGTGTCGTGTCGTGTCCTTGTGTGTGTCGTGTCGTGGCCCAGTGTGTACCGTGTCGTGCCCCAGTGTGTGTCGTGTCCCAGTGTGTACCGTATAGTGTCCCAGTGTGTGCCGTGTCCCAGTGTGTGTGTGTGTGTGTTGTGTCGTGCCCCAGTATGTACCGTGACGTGCCCCAGTGTGTGTCGTATCCCAGTGTTTGTTGTGTCGTGCCCAAATGTGTGTCGTGTTCCTGTGTGCACCTTGTCGTGTCCCAGTGTGTGTGTGTTGTGTCGTACCCCAGTATGTACCGTGACGTGCCCCAGTGTGTGTCGTGTCGTGTCCCAGTGTGTGTTGTGTCGTGTCCCAGTGTGCACCGTGTCGTGCCCCAGTGTGTACTGTGTCGTGTACCAGTGTGTACTGTGTCGTGTACCAGTGTGTGTAGTGTCCCAGTGTGCACCGTGTCGTGCCCCAGTGTGTACTGTGTCGTGTACCAGTGTGTACTGTGTCGTGTACCAGTGTGTGTAGTGTCCCAGTGTGCACCGTGTCGTGCCCCAGTGTGTACTGTGTCGTGTCCCAGTGTGTACTGTGTCGTGTACCAGTGTGTGTAGTGCCCCAGTGTGCACCGTGTCGTGTCCCAGTGTGTACTGTGTCGTGTCCCAGTGTGTACTGTGTCGTGTACCAGTATGTGTAGTGTCCCAGTGTGCACCGTGTCGTGCCCCAGTGTGTACTGTGTCGTGTACCAGTGTGTGTAGTGCCCCAGTGTGCACCGTGTCGTGCCCCAGCGTGCACCGTGTCGTGTCCCAGTGTGTGTCGTGTCGTATCCCAGTGTGTATCGTGTCGTGCCCCAGTGTGTACCGTGTCGTGCCCCAGTGTGTATCGTGTCGTGTCCTTGTGTGTGTCGTGTCGTGGCCCAGTGTGTACCGTGTCGTATCCCAGTGTGTATCGTGTCGTGCCCCATTGTGTGCCGTGACCCAGTGTGTGTGGTGTATGTCGCATCATCTGTATGTGTCACCCTGATTGCGGCGGTGGTGGCAGCGGCGGTCCGCCCGTCCGCCCACTAAATTGGTCAGAGGTGGGTCGGTGCTGCACGAGAGCCTACACGACGCATCCGGTCACCAGCACGCGGCCGGCAGGCGAATCATGCAGTGGGTGTAACCGCTCCAGAGATCCACCACAGTGTCGTGACAGCCAGTGACCATGGGCGTTACTAGTGTGGACTGCTTCAATTAGGAGCTAATTTCGATACAGCACCGTACCCAACAGTTTCGTTGTCTCGTGCACTTCACGTCTGCCGCCTGGCGTCCAGAGAACAAAAATATCGTCCCCGACCGCGCTCTGGGTACAAAGGTGTAGGAACTGTTTCGCAGCGTTAGGGGCAACCCCCTTCGAACTCATTCGGCTCATACGCTGGTTGCAGAGGTCGTGATAAGGCTTCTGGAACGTTCAAGACGACCCGCCATCTACCCCACCCCTCCAAACCTACCCCACGCTTGGCCCTGACTGCCCGCACGGCCGTATCCGCGGTTCTTGCGGGAAGACCCGGGGCGGGTTCCCAGCGCGTCAGTGCCGACACGACGCCCTTGGTGGGCGGTGTGCCTGACCCGTGTTTACCTGCTGACCGTCGCGCGTCAGCCGCGCGCGCTCCCGCCACAACTACTCGCGGCAGTGACGACCGTGACTGCGCACACCGCCATCCGCGTCACATGCCTCTGAGCGGAACAAGACGAGCGCTGACGCCACTGCCAGAGCAGCTCTTCATAGGACCGGAGCACGACTATGACGACCTCAGTGGCCTCACTGCGCTGACCCCACTGACTGCGCTGACCCCACTGACAACGGTGACGTCTCCGTAGTGACGTCATTGACGTCAGTGGTGGCGTTCCGCAGGTGTGCCGCATGACCACCAGTGACGTCGCAGGGGGCTCGAGGCCACACCCGCATGGCTGTGGCAGCGGTGAGAAAATCTCACATATACAAAGAGCTACTAAGGTCGCCCCCGTAAAAACAACAGCACAGCATAACTGTACTTTCAGGTGCAGAGAAACGGTGCCGCAATACTTGCATATGTGTGCATGATGGGACTGTGCCGACTGCCGACGTCAGCTATAGATGTAGGTAAATGCTGTGCATACGCCCACCTATGTGGAGACACAGCAAGGTTGTGCATACAGCTGTAGGAGAAAGACGAGGTTGCGCTTAGCAACATAGAGGCAGGGTGAGAATGTGACTACAGGTGTAGAGCGTCGGAGAAACTATGTTTGCGTACACGAAGACCGCGCGAGGCCGGAGATGTTCACGTACCGAGCCAGTGTCAAAGAACGACGAAATTGCGCTCAGCAGCATAAAGACAGGGCGAGAGTGTGACCACAGACGTAGAGAGCCGGCGAAACTGTGTTCGCATGCGCGGAGATACGGCGCCGGCGGAGATGGGCACGCGGCGAGGCATGCTCAGCAGAGCTGGGCAACAGTGGACGATCGCACCTCGCGCTTCGTGAGCGCCGCGAAAGCGACGACGCGCCGGACAGACAGCCGCAGCGATGAAAGCGCGCGATAGCCGAGCTGCCGCCGTACGGCGCCGCCTCTCTTCCGCATGCCTGGCGCCCGCTGGATCGCGTCAGTTGCATCCCGTCTCACGGACGGCTGGCGCGCCGTTCGACAGCACGCGCCATTTGCCGTTGTTGCACAGCTGTTGTCGCGCGGCTGCAGAACGCCGATTGGCCGACGGCTCGCTCCTCTCACGTTCGCATCGGTCGACGCCGGGTCTGCCTGTGTTGAGCTGCGGTGCAGACCGGATCTGCCTGTGGTGTGCTGCAGTCCAGACCGGGTCTGCCTATGCTGTGCTGCAGTTCAGACCGGGTCTGCTTGTATTCAGCTACGGTGCAGACCGGGTCTGCCTGTGTTGAGCTGCGGTGCAGACCGGGTCTGCCTGTGTTGTGCTGCAGTTCAGACCGGGTCTGCCTGTGTTGTGATGCAGTTCAGACCGGGTCTGCTTGTATTCAGCTACGGTGCAGACCGGGTCTGCTTGTGTTGAGCTGCGGTGCAGACTGGGCCCGCATGTGTTGAGATATGGCACAGACTGGGTCTGCCTGTGTTGCGCACAAGCTGGTTCTGCTTGTGTTGTGGCATGATATAGAACCTGCCTACCTGTGTTTTGCTGTGTAGTACAGACCGGGTCCGTCTGTGCTGCGCTATGGTGCAGACTGGATATGTCTGTGTTGAGTCATGGTACAGACTGGGTCTACCTGTGTTGCACTATGGTACATACTTTGTCTGCATGTGTTGCGCCGCAGTAAAGACCGGGTCTGCCTGTATTGCGCTGCGACACAGACCTTGTTTGCCTGTATTGTGCTGCAGTACAGGCCAGGTCAATCAGTGCTGCGCTACGGTACAGATCTGGTTTGTCTGCGTCGCGCTGTAGTGCCGGGTAAACCCTGCTTCCGACCCGTGTGGACACTCGCCGGTCGTACCTTGTCTCCGGCGACAGTGCAGGCTATTCGAAGCTTAAGCAGTACAGCAAACTAGCCGACAACATGGTTGCAGACAAGTACAAACATACAAGCATACAAATTGGAAAACAGCATAAAGAAGCGTGTGATGCGGGACAATATTAGACGGCGCAGTTTTGCTGACGCTCTGTGGACACCGCTACTGGAGTCGCTGGTGGGCCTGGCACTGGGGGAGCAAATGAGCTGGCGCAGTGGTAAATTATTCGTGAAATAGGGTGTAATATACCACTTTCTGAACACTCAACCGACATCCTTCTCCAAGAAGTATCGACATCCTGCTTGCTTATCAAGTCTTCGCGTCTCCTTTCCAACAGTATCTCGTGTATGATTATCATGCCAACGCCATCGATAAGGAGTGGTGATAACGAACATTTCGTAACGCAATTTCAGGCAAAGGGATTACCTATGAGATATGGTATACAATATCAGTTCATTGCATAGGTACTTTTATCGCTATCGCGAATATAACTCTTCCAAAATTATGCATGTCAAAATCAATGATATAGGTACAGTCATAAGTACCTACACCATATGCTCAAATTTCAGTCTGAATGACATCAAAGGTATTTTAGACGACATTCATTCCATGACAAATTTCGACATCCTACTGTGCTCGTTTCGACATCTCACACCTAGCAAAAAGCCATTATCTTAACCCTGAGCTGGCGGCGGCAACACAATATCAGTCAGTACACCACGGAGGTGGCGGCGAGTCGCGCGAGACCGTCCGCACAGAAGCGTCGCGAACGCAACACTTGCAGTCGTGAACCGAGGATCGCACGCGTTCCGGCGTCTGGGTCCGACACGCAGTCGCCTCCGGCGGCGGCGGCCTCCCGAAGCGGTCTGCAGCCGCCAGTCGTGGCTTGTTTCGGCCGCAGACGACCGGCCGCCGCGCGCCACGGGCTCGGAAGACGGCGGCGCCACACCTGGCCACGGCTCGGCAGTGGTGGCCGCCCCCCCCCCGCCACACCTGGCCACGGCTCGGCAGTGGTGGCCGCCCCCCGCCACAGCTGACACGACGGCGGCGCCACACCTGGCCACGGCTCGGCAGTGGTGGCCGCCCCCCCCCCCGCCACAGCTGACACGACGGCGGCGCCACACCTGGCCACGGCTCGGCAGTGGTGGCCGCCCCCCGCCACAGCTGACACGACGGCGGCGCCACACCTGGCCACGGCTCGGCAGTGGTGGCCGCCCCCCCTCCCGCCACAGCTGACACGACGGCGGCGCCACACCTGGCCACGGCTCGGCAGTGGTGGCCGCCCCCCGCCACAGCTGACACGACGGCGGCGCCACACCTGGCCACGGCTCGGCAGTGGTGGCCGCCCCCCGCCACAGCTGACACGACGGCGCCGTCCACGCTGGCGGCGGACACTCGTCCTGGTCAGACCCCGCTGCTCAGCCTACACGTCGACTGCCGAGTAATTCAGAGCCAACCCACAAGTGGACGTCAATTTGGTCGAGCTGTGCTGGTTCGACGCCGGCTGCGGTAGTAACCACCTGCGTCTGACTGGGTACGGGGGCTTGAGGGAGTTTGAGGGGGAGGGGGCGAGGGCGAGGTGCCAGCTAGGCAGCCTACCGCGCGCCTGTAGGCTGCATCCAGAAGCAACCATCCAGCCTCACAGCCTATTGCAATCGTCGGCTTAAGACCGGATGAGCTCCATGTGTGGTTCAACTCTACATCGTGCAATCGTTGTAGACCTGGTCAGCGTGAAATGTTGAAATTTTCGTATCCTCTTGCTCGGCCCATGAAACACACATAAATTAATCAGAAAGCTTTCGACGTATGGCATAGAGTGAGGCGAATACGATGCGGACCAGAAGTACACATCAGCCTATACATCTCAGTTCATATCAGGCCAAGAATATGAAGGGGACCTTGCATTGTTTGCTAGTCTGATGTACATTTTTGGATTACGATTATCCAAAGGGTGCACCAAAAACTGGTGACATAACAGAGTCTCTCTGAAGAAAACGCACTCAAAAACGTTCCGTACTGCCGGCGAACTTCATTGCTGAAATATCGATGTTTTTTGTTTGTTTGTGTTTTGAACAATCGTTTTTCAAAAAGAGCGAACTAAGCAGTTGACCTATTGGGGCATTGTACTAGACCACTTGTCAATCGTTGCGTACTTCTAAGCTACCCAGCCAGCTATTTGTTAATATATTCGAACTCATGTGCATGTTGTCGGTCAATTACATCGTCATGTTGGCTGGCACAACTTTAAAAAACGAATCATACAATGTGACCACCTATGACTTGTATGGCACCATGTCGAATCCCAGGGTGACTCACGACGCTTTGTGTCGCAACATGTCTTATACATTCACATTTACATATTAACGTATTATAAGTTTCGGTTTTAGGCAGTGGTTCGGGTACAACCGCGAAACAAATATCAAGCGAGGCGAAAATTATCCCATTGACACCAGCCTACTGAGCTCCGGTGCCATGCACAAAACGGGAACAACAAACATTACCAAGTCGCGTATAAAATGCTAGGATTTCTTTCAACATGGTCGGGAAATAGTATCGGTTAGTTGCGGCTTCGTTTATGCAGCTGGCCCATCACCATTGGGCTAACTTACATTTTGCACACAAACGGAATCCAGTCTGCATGACACCGTAGCAATAATATTTTGCTCTCTATCCTCAGGGAACCGACACCATATAGGAGCATAACTGAGAGGACAACCACAACACATTATCGGGCTCATCTGAAAATACACTACGTAAGCATGATCTAATGCAACTGAATGCAACGCCAAGGCAGAGAAAAGCTCTGAATGAATAAGTTTGTCGGATAACCGACTGCAGAGCTCACTCACACCACAATCTCGACGCAATGTTTCAAGACAAGCACGCAGACACACACACACACTTTCCATTTCATTGCCGAAGACGCCGAGTGTCCTCATCTGCGGCCGAGTGAAACTTGTTAAGCGGAGCAACTGCGCGGCGCGCGGCGCATAGCCGGTCGTCGGGGCCACGAAAAACGGCCTCCCCAACCACTAACCGATGGAAAGTCAGCACCGAGCCGTCAACCTCTGGCCCCGCGTCGACCAGGCCAGAACAAAGCTGGCGCCGGCCCATTCTTCGCGCGCTCGTCGGGCTCAGTCGGCGCCGGGCCCATTTCCATTGGCTGCTGGTAGCTCAGCTGATCTGGAGATACTTCAGCTGGTTTGGCAATTTCTCCTCAGCTGGACTGGTAGTAACTCAGCTGGTCTGGCGGTACCTCACACATATGAGCGGTACTTCAGATGGTAGTGCATCAGCTGGCTTCACGGTACCTGAGGCAACCTAGCGTCATATCAGCTTGTCTGGTGGTACCTCAGCGGTGGTACCTCAGCAGGACGTGAAATTGCTCGCCGTCTAGCGGACGTCATCACCATGTTTCCCGGGGTCGAGAAGGACGGCCCGATCGACCCGGTCCCGGCCCCGGCTGACGGCAGCGGTCGAGCGGCCGGGCGCCGTCATCTCGCCTCCTGACGTCATCACCCGCAGCAACTCGCATTGGTGGGAAGGTCAGGTGTCACCGGCCCGACAGAAGGCTAGCTTAGTCGTGAGACCGCGTCCAACTGACGCGTGGTGCCACGAGTCGATCAGCGAGACGCACCAATCCCTCATCAGAATGGATGAGCGCAAGGTGTGACGAAGGGTCGGGCGCCCAAAGGGTGTGCTCTCCACTTCACTGGGGGACCTGATGTGCTCTCCGCTCCACTGGGGGACATGATGTGCTCTCCGCTCCGCTGGGGGAACTGATGTGCTCTCCGCTCCGCTGAGGGTCGTTGTTTGTGCCACACTTACTTCACGGTCGGCTGCGGCCGTCGAATTTGGCCGTCACGGTTGCTCCCATCTCTGTCCGGGCGCCATGGTTTTGAAACTGACCCCAGCCACCGTTATTACCATCAGAAGGCGGCCACCAATCACACGCAAGCGGCGGGCGTCTGCACCGACCAGCCTGCCGCTCAGCCTAATGTTCAGCTTCACGCTCAGCCTACCGCCCAGCCTGCCGCTCAGCCTGCCGCTCGGCCTGCCGCTCGGCCTGCCGCTCGGCCTGCCGCTCGGCCTGCCGCTCGGCCTGCCGCTCAGCCTGCCGCTCGGCCTGCCGCTCAGCCTGCCGCTTAGCCTGCCGCTCAGCCTGCCGCTCGGCCGGTCGACATGCCACCCAGCCTACGGTTCGGTCTATGTTCACCTCAGCCTTCCGCCTTCCGCTCCGTCTGACGTCTAGCCCAGTGAGGCTCGGCGTCAGCCGGTCGTCCAGCTTGGCGCAGTTCAGTGCTTACTTGGCGAAGTGCAGTGTTCTTGGTCGGGTGGTCAGCCTGTAGCTCAGCTGCACTCAGCCGATTTGCTGCTCAATCTGCCATTCAGTCTGAACTCAGTCCATCACTGGGCTCGCCGTTCAGGCCGCAGCGGAGTCTCGCTAATCGATTATTATGTTGCCTCTGTGCCATGCAGAGGCCTGCGTCTCCCGTCACGATGCTGTTCCTGACAGCTCCCACAACTTGGCAGTCCGTCATGATTGCCTGGTTCACACCGGTCCTGTCATGCCAGGCCGCAGCGGCGCCGGCCCAGCACAAGCTCGCGGCCGGCCAGAGAGCGCACCGTCACTAGGTAGACCGCCGAATATCCCACCCAAGCTCATAACTGCATAATATTTACTCGGAGTTTATCACATGCGGCTCCTGCTGTCTGATACGGAGGCCAGGCCTGGCATGGGAGTCGGCGCCTACCTGAGACAGGTAGGCGCCGCTGACCCGCATGGGATCGATGCACGACCACGTGACTGTCGCCGTCGGTTGCCATGGTGATGACAGTAACACTGGGACCGTGGCCGGCCGTGTGGTGTCACGTCTTGCCATTACCAAAGGTGGTGCGGTCAGCTGGCTACTTCAGGCCAGCGAGTTTCTTCCTTTGTTGTGGAAATTAAGAGGACGAATTCAGTGTGACGGGACAAATCCGGTTTGCTGTCGAAATCCATGGGTAGAAACAAGACTCTCGCAAAACCAGTTCGGTTCAGATCCATTATTTCACATTTAATAGGGAAAGTGGCCACTTCATATTAGCAGTGTATCAAAACAGGAGCGTTCGGACTTGCGACCTACTAAGAGGCATCCACGAATGGAAAACATGCTCTATCCTCGCGATATTACGGGCGAAAACTGCTTTCTCAGAAATACCAGGGGACATGTCGAGGCCCACACGACACCACACAGTCCGTCAGGTCAGTCCCTCAGACCGGTCCCTCAGGCTGGGTATCAGACCGATCCCTCGGACCAGCGCTCAGGCGCGCCCCTCGGAGAATGCCGGGCCTGTTCTCCGGCACCAGCTCCAGCACCACAGCCTGCGTGCACGCAGCGGGGGTCAGAGGGTGTGTGAACTATGACGAGGTCGGCCCAGCCGAGCCACAGTGTGTCGAGACTGGTGGAGAGAAATTGGGTTGGACGGGCCATTCAGTGCAGTTCTGGCCGCTCTTGACGAGGATAGCGACCGCCGTGGTGTGCACAGAATTAGCTCGATCTAATTATAGTGCTACTGTCGCAATTGGATTGCCAGAATCAGCCTTGAATTAACTTGCCATGGGCGGGTGTGCTATTTCGAAAGAGCTGAATAATTTGCTGTCGAACCCTCATGTGATCTTTCGGGCGATGTGTTCATAAATGTCGCGACGCCGACTATTTTGCGAAGAATTCCTTATCCGTGGTGCTGGTGGTTGAAGCCTAATCCCATATGTACAAACGAATTCAACGAACCCAGGTACAAACGAAATCATTCAGTTTTGAGGTACAATTGGACATGAGCCATATGCATCAAGGCTCATGTCCAATTGTATGAACTGGTGGCATATATGAACAATAAACATTATAATTCATCACGAGAGAAAGCGTTGTACCGAGCAGCTGGCTGTTACCCTCGAGATGATGAACAAAGGCTTGTCTTAGAAAAAGGTCACGTCGAGCTAACAAGCAAAACAGGGAAATCGTCCATCACCCAAGAGTACATCTTCCTCCCATATGGAGATTGAGTCGACGGTACAGATATTGGGTGGCTGAAAGCGAATACGGAAAGAGAGAAAGCTGGAGATGGAAAGAAAATGAAGGAAAGAAAAAGGTAGAGTACGGAAGAGAATGCGAGAAAGTGCGAGATAGGGAGAGTGCGAGAGAGAGAGAGAGAGAGGGAGAGAGAGAAAAAGAGAGAGATAAAGAGAGAAAGAGAAGGAAAATGAGTGAGATGATCAAGAAAGGAAAGCAAAACTCAGATTCTTTTTTAGAACACGAACTAGCGCTGTGCGTGCTAAGGTAGTGCACTTATGCTCGCTGTGTCTCCATTGATAGTACGTGGTAATCACATATGAAAACGCCGTACATAAATGCATGTCATTAATCAAGTTTATTCTCCTTGTGGTTCCTTGCACTACACAAAGGTGAAGATTTGCGATTGCATAGGTAAATGTTTCTTTTCCTGGCGGTGCCACTCAAAGGGTGTCATTTGCCTATTTTCGTTTCAAAATGAAACCTGCCACCATAGTTGGCAATTGTGGAGATAGACAATGCACTTGGTGCTTTACCAATGCGCAGTAGCGCCCGCAGTTGATGTACTGCCCACACACATCCGCCTAAAAGCTTCAACACGATCCGTAAGTTGTCTTTGTCCCATGTCTACTTGACAGAGTATTTTTTGGTGGCTTTGACTTTCGGCTCATCAAGTTGAATTACAACCTTTGTTTACAAAAGTAATGTATTCATAGCTTGTCCTAACCTGCGGCGACCTGTCTGAAGTTTTCACAGCTATGCTTCACTTTCACCAATGATTTCAATGTGAATTCACTGAACAATTGTCTTCATAATTGAAGCATTCTTATCCCTTTGGGTTTTCGTTTCCGATATTACCTTTCTGTATTGGCTTGATTTCCAATTTGCACAGGCTGAAATAGTGTACAAGGAGCGGAACTAACCGCAAAGAAGATTTATTTCCTTTAATGCTGAATTGCATTGAAATTCTCGAAGAGCCATTCATTTTTGCTTTCTTGCCTTCATTTATGCATCAGAAGCCTTTGTATTTGTATTTGTATATGTATTTACTGCAGACACATCCACAGACCACGGTGGCTATTATCGTGCCCGTCGAAATGAGTGAGATCAACAGGAATTGGTATATGATAGGCGATAGGATATTGGGAAGGATGTAAGGCTGGGTGTTGAGACTGGGTAAGGTGAGGACACTGCAGCATGGGGCGAGTCAGCCAGTATCGGCGCCTCGCTCAACAAACAGCAGGTAGGAGGAGGATACATAGGGACAAGTAAGCAAATATATACAATCTAATAGAAAAATGATGACCTTGTGAGCTCGAGATTCTTTTCGTGAGGAAAATAAGCCCTTGATATTCTTGATTTGGCCTTGACAACTGCTGGCTCGAATTCCCTCCTCAACATGCTGAAGCAATCGAGAGTTGGCTGTTTCTTCTGTTTCCGCTGTAACTTCTTCATCTTCGAAGTTTTCATTAATTAAACCCTTTAGTTTGTCATGAGGAACTCTGCCCGCGTTCAACAGGTAGCACACTACAAGTAGCACACTACAGTAGCGTAGCACACTACAAGTAGCGCACAACAAGTAGCACTTTGGGTTGTGACATACTATACTTTCTATGGTGTTTTTATATGTATTTTGTTTACGTGTGTTTTGCTTTATACTGACGTTGTCTCAACTCTCATGCATACCAACGTTTCTGTCAGTCTGAAATATCACGCATCCCAACATCTTCCGCTGTCTGAAATTGCATGCATTCCAAAAAATTGCATGCTTCACATTCCATTTCACGTTCCGGCGTACGACCGGAAGCCGTGAGCGCCCATTTTCACCACCTTCGGTCCGGCGTACGTCTTCCTCGGCCTCCCACCAACTCCGGCGCAATGCAGAGACGTGGCGTGTGTTCGAGGTAGTCCGGACGCCAAAACCTCTCCGAGAATGGGTCCATCCGGAAGACCCCATCAAAATTCCCGTTCTAGGCCGTCGAGACGACCAAGGGGCTATCGGATACTCCGTAGCTTTCGTCCTGGACGCACAGGAAATACTTACAGTACCTGGATATGATCGACGCGCTTTTTGTGAAGTGCAATTGCATGATTCACTAAGGAGTCTTATGGCATTCGATCAGCGTGAAGGACGCAGGAAACGCATTGTAATGACACGCTACCGTTGCTATTTCAATACGTTGCATAATCACAAACAATATATATATATATATATATATATATATATATATATATATATATATATATATATATATATATATATATATATGTGTGTATATGTGTGTGTGTGTGTGTGTGTGTGTGTGTGTGTGTGTGTGTGTGTGTGTGCACGTGCTCGGTTAATATGAGACACCGTCATCTGACCACACACACGGTAGAATTTAGCCAAAGCTACCAACTCCTCAGTCAAGATCCCATCAGATGTCTCTACGATTGTACTTTCGTCGGCAACACTCACCATACACACCGTGTCTGACTACTGGAACTGGCGGGCAGACACCTTTCCCTCCACGATGTGTCGGATCAGGAATGTGACGGCTCTGGCGGCCCGCGGCGTCCGAGCGCCGCCCGTCGCTGGACCAGCGCCGCTCTCTACTCCCGTACTCGACTGTAGTGTCGAGACGTCTCGACGTCACGGCTTCGCCTGGGCGGATGGAGATCGGGCGCACAGAGCGCGCGTGGACCTAGTCGTCGCGCCCGTCAGCGGGGCAAGATTAATCCGTGCAGGTGACCGGAACTCGGCTCGGGCGGTCTGCGAGCGTTACACCGAGCGTCACCATAACCATAGTCACCGGACGGTTCTGTGTGGTCGGGCTCGCTCGGCGGCATTCGCCCGCTCCATCAACATTGTGACACGCTGCCTCTTTTGGCACTGGAGCCCAGCGAGGCGATTGGTTCTGCGGCCGCGTGCGTACGTGGTGGGAGTCGGCTCACGCCGCTCACGTGTGCGCTTCATTCCGGGTATGTGCCAAGGAGTGCAGAGAGGTGGACCGGTATTCCTCGCGCCTGTCGCCGGCGGTCCGGTGTCTTCCTGGAGAAGGTGGACTCCGTAAGAACGTCGGAGAGGAACAGGTTCGTGGGCGCTCTTTCACATAAGATCTAAATTGTTCCACGGTTTCCCAATTTACGCGGCACTGCGACCAGCTGACGAAATAGGACCGCGTGATATATACTCTCGCTTGTCAGCTCTGCTCATGGTATAATTAGCGTGGGCAGTTCCATGTGTATGAGTAATGTGAATCAAGGGAGGTTGAGCTCGGTTTAGGCCGCTCGCGACTATAATTTTCAACTTCGTGTAGCGAGCTGCAGGTAAAAGCGGTGCTCGACTTCCGAATAGTGGAGCGCACTCGCTTTCCTGATTATTTATTGGTAGATATTGAATTCCGGAAATATAGAGGTCACTGTCTTCGTGGTGATTGTCGAGGAAACAGCCATCCCGAACTGCTCCTTGAAATTCCACAGCGGAGTTAGGTGTGATTCTTTGCTCAAATGGAAATGGTTCTTACATGTGCTTTTTTCCATATGTCCGAACTTAAGCTCTGTTTCAGTTCCTGAAGAGTTGCTGAAAAGTCCGGATACTGTCCCTGTTGCGAACAAACTGAGCGCGGAACGGTCACTGAGCGGAACGGTTGTTGAGGGGAACTGCCACGCGAATTTTTGCCCAGCACCAACATGATCGTCACTCCTCCCCCATTCGCCGGATTTGGCTCCCTACTTTTTCCTCTTCCCCCAGATGATGTTCAGGCTGAACGATTGCCATTGTGACACCGCGGAGATCTGGCTCGAGTCGCAAATGGTTCTTGACACGCTCGATGAACATGACTTCAGGGGAATATTCCAAGAACGTGGCTTCAGGGGAATATTCCAAGCGTGGCGGAAGTGTGTGGAGCGGTGCAGCGCAGCACGAGGTGTCTACTTCGAAGAGGATGTCGGACAAATTTAAACCAAGTGCGTTTTCTGCTTTTTATAGTCGTAGACTCGGAACGCTTTGATCACACCTCGTATGCACGTATGTGCACGTGGCTTAATATGCATACACCTCAGAACTCATGTATTGATTTGACCGACTGTGAAAAACAGCTTTCTAGACGTGGAATACGTCTACGTTTTGCATCGCCACCTTGGGCATCTACACCAACAAATATATTGGAGCCATTGAGTTTTGTAGCTGACTTTTAGCTGAAAAAATGCATTCAATAAGAAATCGAACCGATAAATGATAATTTAAAAAATGGAATCCTTCATTGAATGACATCGTTAGGCCTCAGGTTATTATCATTCATTTGTTTCCTGCATAGGCTGAAAACGTGCACTTTCCTACGTACTATCTCTATAATTTATAAAAGTAGACAGGTTTGGCAAGGTCCATTGATCTCGGCGCCAAAGTGCAAGCGAGATATCGCCAGCAAAACGCCACGATCTTCCGACTTTTTCTTCCGGGAGGGCAACGAAACGAAAGGAATGCGGCATGTTTCAACGGAATTCCGCGACATCGGAACGCAGATTGGCTCGGGCCGTCACGACATCAACCTGTAGAACTGCTAGACCTGTATACATTAGCCTGTCACGACATTAGCCTGTCAGATTGCTGGGACCGTCACGACATTAGCCTGTCGGACTGCTGGGACCGTCACGACATTAGCCTGTCGGACTGCTGGGACCGTCACGACATTAGCCTGTCGGACTGCTGGGACCGTCACGACATTAGCCTGTCGGACTGCTGGGACCGTCACGACATTAGCCTGTCGGACTGCTGGAACCGTCACGACATTAGCCTGTCGGACTGCTGGGACCGTCACGACATTAGCCTGTCGGACTGCTGGGACCGTCACGACATTAGCCTGTCGAACTGCTGGGACCGTCACGACATTAGCCTGTCGGACTGCTGGGACCGTCACGACATTAGCCTGTCACGACATTAGCCTGTCGAACTGCTGGGACCGTCACGACATTAGCTTGTCAGATTGCTAGGACCGTCACGACATTAGCCTGTCGAACTGCTGGAACCGTCACGACATTAGCCTGTCGGACTGCTGGGACCGTCACAACATTAGCTTGTCAGATTGCTAGGACCGTCACGACATTAGCTTGTCGGACTGCTGGGACCCTCACGACATTAGCCTGTCGGACTGCTGGGACCGTCACGACATTAGCTTGTCGGACTGCTGGGACCGTCACGACATTAGCTTGTCGGACTGCTGGGACCCTCACGACATTAACCTGTCGGACTGCTGGGACCCTCACGACATTAGCCTGTCGGACTGCTGGGACCGTCACGACATTAGCCTGTCGGACTGCTGGGACCGTCACGACATTAGCCTGTCGGACTGCTGGGACCGTCACGACATTAGCCTGTCGGACTGCTGGGACCGTCACGACATTAGTCTGTCGGACTGCTGGGACCGTCACGACATTAGCCTGTCGGACTGCTGGGACCGTCACGACATTAGCCTGTCGAACTGCTGGGACCGTCACGACATCGACCTGTGGGGCTGTCATGACATCTGACTGTCCAGCATTGTGAGTCGTCACAAACAGATTTTGACGGCGCCATAATTGCCACCATTTGACGCACGTGCCACTGCTGACAGCAAAGGTGCTTGATTTACTCGGAAAACACACACGTCATATCGCACGGTTTATGTGCGTGACCAACGTTTTCCTCGGGTCGATATCTCCGATCGGATTCGACAGTGTAACGTGACCTCCGATTCGCCCCTTCGGTGTGATGCAATCTGTGATTGGTTCCGGCCGTATGGAATGACCTCTAATTGCTCCAGAAGGAGTAGCGTGACCCACGACAACCCGGACGATACAGCATGGCGTCCGATTGGCTCCGACGGCGCAGCGTGACCTCGGACCGCTCCGGACGGTGAGCGTGGCCCTCTGATTGGGCCGGCTGTGGAGCACACGAGCCGGGCGGCGGCGCAGACGAGACGCGCCGCAGCGGCCCAGCCGTGTCCGGCTGCACCGTTAGTGAGTTTGTGGGCCGGCGGGCGGCTCGCGCCCATCACTCAGAGGGTGACCGGCCAGGTCAGCCGGCCGGCAGCCGGCGCCGCAGTACGGCTCGAGATGACGTGCTGGGGCCTCCACGGCCACCGCCTCCATACCGATCACGTGCCGTCACTCCTCCGCTCCCAGTCACACTGACTGACACACTGATACCCTTGACACACTGATAGCCCTAACACACTGACACACCTGATACACTGACACACCTAATACACTGACACACCTAATACACTGACAACCTTGACACCCCTGACACCCCTGACACACTGACACCCCTGACACACTGACACCATTGACATACTGACACCCTGACACATTTGACACCCCTGACATACTAACTGACACACTGACATCCCTGACCCACTGAGGAACACCTCCCGTCTCCTGACACGCTAACACCCCTGACATACTGATACCCCTGACACACTGAATAACACACCAGTGGCCCCGGCGCACCGCCTGGCACACTGACATCCCCGACACACTGAATAGTGCCTCCATCCCCTGACATACTGCCGGACACACCGACATCCCTGACGCACTGCCTGACATCTTCAGGCCCCTCACACTGTAGGACACGCTGACCTCCCTGACACGCTGACTAATACCTCCCGCCTCTTTACACACTACCAAGCACACCGACATCCCTGACACACTGACGTCCTTGACACACTGACTGACGCACCAGTGGCCCCTGCACACTGACTGACACAATGACATCCCTGACACACTAGCATCATGGATGTATTGACTGACGTATCAGTGTCATTGACACACTGACTAACATGCCAGCGAACCTGACACTGACTAAGATACCAGTGCTTCTTGGCAATGATGTACCTAACACAATACGTGGCTAACTGCGTCTTGTGTGCACTGGCTGATACTGCCTAGTCTATTGACTCCTGACTGGCACACTGACTTATGTAGGACAACTTTCTCGCAGCCTCACGACCTTAATCGCATAAATAATAACATTCGTCATGAATGTAATCCATGTACAAACTTATTTGCACCAAAGCCGACCAAAACAGCATGCTTATATTCATTGATATTTTCTGTATTGAATGGACCAAATCAACAGTGTTGAAACCAGATATGCAATTTATTATCCCTTTGTCTCACATCCTACTTGATAAGAAAACCACTGAGTGTGTCGAGGTCGATCACCTAATTGACATCAGATCAAACACCGGATTCAGCACCTGACTAAACGCGTCATTAAGCATCTGATTAAGCACCTGATGAAACGCGTGATTAAACCCTTGATTAAACGCCACTCAGCCCTCAGCAGTAAGGTTCAGTGCTCCCTACCCACATTCACACACTTGAATGATAATTGAACAGCAATATTTCGTACAGCATGTACCGTAATGTTGGCACACACTGAACTGAACACAATTAACATTTGCGGCCGATGCAAGTCACACGACTCTCAAAATAAACCAAATGTACGCTCCACGCATCGATCATCACCATTTACAATCGCATGCAACAGAAGCACCTCAATAGTGCCGTCTAAGATTATCCTGCGGTGTCGGAGGTGGCAGCTCTACACACAATTCCACCATCCCACCACCACGCCCGCCCTCCTCCAGCTCCCCTAACGTTTGCCAAAGATCAGTGTGACTCGATACTGGCAGACCAGCCTCCAGACTCCCACGGATGTACTAGCTTTGTGTCGGCCGGCCGTCGACCAGCCAATTGCCACGCGCAGTCTTGTCCTTCGTGTGTCACCGTGTCCTCCATCACGTCGACCGTGTCGACCGTGTCCACCGTGTCCACCGTGTCCACCGTGTCCACCGTCGTATCCAACACGTCCACCGTCGTGCCCACCACGTCCACCGTCGTGCCCACCACGTCCACCGTCGTGCCCACCACGTCCACCGTCGTGCCCACCACGTCTACCGTCGTGCCCACCGCGTCCACCGTCGCATCCACCACGTCCACCGTCGTGCCCAACACGTTCACTGTCGTGTCCACCACGTCCACCGTCGTGCCTACCACGTCCACCGTCGTATCCAACGCGTCCACCGTAGTGCCCACCACGTCCACCGTCGTGCCCACCACGTCCACCGTCGTGCCCACCACGTCCACCGTCAGACAGACTTTATTGACGTCATCCACAATTGACTTGTGGCTATTACGACATCGCGTCAAATAGATAAAACAACACAGCACAAAAGGTAAAAAAGAGGGTCAAAATCACAGACTACAAGTTAAACTATAAAAAAATATATATATATATAAAATAACAGCAAGTCGAGCAGTCTATCAGTCCGGCGCGGGCGGCACGTCACGTAGATATTCCCGTAGGTGGCGACCAAAGATCGACACGGGAAGTCGCGTCAGCTCAGGTGGCAGTGAGTTGTACATGTGTGGCGCTCTGGAACTAAAGCGTCTCTTCCCCATCTCGGTGCGGGACCGGGGGACATACAAGTTGTGGTCTTGACGGGTGGTCCGGTCACGAATCTCCGCCATGGTGGTGAGATCGTGAGCCAGTGACTCTGGCTCACCATGGAGACGCACCTTGTGTATGAGGCGAAGGGTGTGATAACTCGCCAGGTTCTCCGCGCTGAGCCAGCCCAGCCTCCTCAGCAGATCCGAAACGTGGTCAAACTTTTTGCGGCCGAAAATTACCTTAGCCGAGTAGTTTATAATTTTTTGAATGCGAGATAGGTTCTTTTTGGCTCCGTTACCATACACAGAAATACAGTAGCGGATCTGCGAGAAGATCAGAGCATTGACCAGCGCGGATATGACGGCAGGTGGAAGGTGCCCCCTCAGATGCGAAAGACCACCCAGAACTCCGAAACAACGCCGAGTCAATTCTGAGACGTGCGAGTCCCAGCTGAGAGAGCGATCGAAAATAATACCGAGATTTTTGCATTCCGAAATGGTGGGTAGATGATGATCGCGAAATTTCACTGTGACATCCGGTAAGGCACGCAGATTTTGTGGGCTGCCCAACATCATCAGCTGTGTCTTTGCTACGTTAATTTTCAGTCCATTTGCTCGAAACCAGATATCGAGGGAGGCCAGAACTATTTCCATATGAGTGACAACATTTTGAATTTGAGATTTCTTACCACTGACCAAAATTTGGGTGTCGTCAGCGTATTGAACAACTACTGCACCTTCGGCGAACAGGCTGAGGTCGTTGGCGAAGACGCAGTAGAGGAGAGGTCCGAGAGATGATCCTTGAAAAACGCCGATGCTGTTGGGCAACGGGGCAGATTTGTGGACGACACCCAGACTGTCAGTAAGGCTGACACTCTGGGTGTGGTTCTGAAGATAAGCCGAAAACCAGGAAGTATCAATGCTATGGAGACTCAATTTTGACAGGAGTTTCGAGTGATCTATCACATCAAAGCACTTGCTCAAATCCAGCAGGCAGAGAAGGGACACCTCTCCATGGTCACATGCGGATAGGATCTGGTCAGATATGGAGGTCAGTGCGGTTTCCGTCGAGTGACGAGGACGGAAGCCGTGCTGAGTTTGGGAGAGGAGGTGGTTATCGGACAGGTAATTGTAGAGTTGCTGGTGGACGGCACGCTCTACAATTTTCGCAATGACTGGGACGATGGAGATAGGACGGAAATTGGAAGGGTTACAGGGATCGCCGGACTTAAAGATGGGATGGACGAGGGAGTGCTTCCAAGAATCAGGAACATCGGATTGGGTAATGCTGGAATTGACCAAATGATGGCGTCGTGCCCACCGCGTCCACCGTCGCATCCACCACGTCCACCGTCGTGCCCAACACGTTCACCGTCGTGCCCACAACGTCCATCGTCGTGCCCACCACGTCCACCGTCGTATCCAACGCGTCCACCGTAGTGCCCACCACGTCCACCGTCGTACCCACCACGTCCACCGCCGTGCCCACCACGTCCACCGTCGTACCCACCACGTCCACCGCCGTGCCCACCACGTCCACCGCCGTGCCCACCACGTCCACCGTCGTGCCCACCACGTCCACCGTCGTGCCCACCACGTCCACCGGCGTGCCCACCACGTCCACCGTCGTACCCACCGCGTCCACCGTCGTACCCACCACGTCCACCGTCGTGCCCACCGCGTCCACGGCCGTCGATCATGGATTTCCTTCCTCAGTTCCTCTGCATGTCTCACTCAGTTCCTTCACATCCCTCCCCAGTTCCTCCATATGCTACTCTCTGTGCCTCAAAATTCCTCCCTCAATTCCTCCACATGCCGCCATCTGTGCGCTCACCATTCCTCCCTCAGTTCCTCCACATCCCTATCTGAGTGCCTACACATTCCCTCCTCAATGGTGTGCCTCGCACATGCACTGTCATACCGTATATCGCTGTAGGACGGGGAAGGACGGGCACGCCCCAAACACTGTTCAGCATTCTTAACCATTCCCCTCAGTTAATGAATAGGCGTTGCGAAGAACGAAACGGCTTGAATGGTGACTTTCTGATTGTATTGCACGTTAATACGCCCTTCATCAGCCATCCGGACGAAGGCACCAAACGCGCGCCGGCCTGTGTGCGCCCCTGGTCGACGGTGGGCATCACCCCCTCCCCGCGCACGCCACTGACCAGCGGCGGGGTGTCGACGTGCCACCGTCCATGGCCTTGCCACGTTCGATCGCCCAGCTGAGGCGCATGCACGCGCCGTACGATCGACCGACTGGCTGTGCTTCAATCGTCCGGTCAGCAGCTCGTCCACAAACAGGAGAATGTCACCGCGTTTCAACTGTGGACAGTCATTACTAACATAATGACCTAAACAGCAAGCAGAGCACATGCAGGGCTCGCTGTATGCCGCCTTGCTCTGCGCCTTATCGGGTGCTCTTCTCGGATTTGCACCTGATTGCTACTACTCGTGGGTCGCAAGATATGTGGTAGAAAAACCGGCCAAACCCTGTATCTGCCTCTGTGTGCAAGCGGACATGCGTTTCACACTCGTATGTAGGTCACGGCAACAGTGAGCCTTTTGGTCCGAGGTGTCCTGCTTGTATAATTACATCTCTAACTCGGGCGATGTTGTAAACGCACTGTTACATGGATATTGACACGGACATTGACAGTCATGAAACATTATATTCGCTGAAGTGTGTTGCCCGGCCGTGTTTTGCAGCCACCAATTGCATATACCAGTACAACGATGCTGGTCATTACCATGCCGTACGGCGTGCGGAAAGGAGGACCTCACAACCATAACCGGAAGCCTTCTCTGATAGGTATGGAGTTGCCATACGATTTCGCTCTATCAGTCAGGTGTTGGTACTCAAAATCGCATGCATCACCTTGCAGCAAGTGACTATAAAGTGCTTTATTTGACATCCATGTTACACATTTCTTCATTAATTAATTTTATTCCATAATGCATGCCTTCCACGTGCAGTGGCTATTATGGACAGTCTGGGTATAACTGAACGATATTTACAAAGAAAGTATAGATTTGTGGTCAATAGTGGGAGCAGATGCGCAACAAACATTCGTACATAAACATTATACCATACCCATATCACTATCTGCACTACACACACCGTGACTACAATACGAGCTATAAACGAGTAGTTTATAGAGGTGATATGGAAGCGTAAGGTGATACCCGTAGTTTCAGCCTTCACTTTTCATCGCATGCGTACTATTACTATTTCATCAGACTATTTTATATAGTACGTAATATTACATTTTATATATAATATATAATATTACATATTATAAGGGATGCGGAGCCGGGAAAATTTTGGATGGCTCCGACTCAGATTCCGGCTCCGGGTAAAATGTCCAGGCGGCTCCGGCTCCGGCTCCGGCTCCGGGAAAAATGTACCGGCTCCGGCGGCTCCAGCTCCGGCTCCGGCTCCGTATATCCCAAACGTGATCGCTCCATTAAGTAAGAGCTAGGGGATGTAAAAAAAGGTTAGCCGCGACCACTCAGGGGCGCAAACTTCAGACAATTATAAGCAACTTTCCCATATGAACCCTGCATCTATCTTTATACTAGGTATAATGTGTTAATTTCACGTTTGATAATTTTGTTTAATTTACACTTCTTTCGGAGTCGGAGCCGCCATGCTTTTGACGGCACCGGCTCCGACTCCGGCTCCGAGTAAAATGTCCCGGCGGCTCCGGCTCCGGCTCCAGCTCCGGCTCCGGCTCCGGCTCCGGCTCCGGTTCCGGCTCCGGCTCCGGCTCCGCATCCCTGCGTATTGTATTATTACTATTTCGTCAGAGCGACAAATAGCTATGCTCTGGTTGACACCCGCAGCCACCTGAGTAGGCAATGGTCGAATCCCGTGACTCACAATGTTTGCAGTGCCGCACAGAGCCTTGAATTAGATGGCATGCAAGATCAACATCAAAAGGCGAGCCAACGTGACACACAATTCCGAGGAGTCCCACCACACAAATCAACATAGCAGCAAACATAGCATTTGTCATGACTAGTCATCTTGCAGTCCCTCTTTGTTCAAGTTCATGCACTTTCCACTATGCCATTATCGCCTGGCTACCGCTGTTGAAACTTTAACAAATGCGCTGTAAGCACTCTCCAGGCTGTCCTAGTGTTGCGACGACAGAGGTGCCGTCAGCACACCTCATGCCGTCCTCCTAGTGCTGGGCCAGCAAGATCCGTGCATTGCCAACAACTGTGGAATGTCCACACACACGAAAATGTCCCCGCATTATCAACGATACTGCAGTTTCAGCTGCAGCATGGCGACCACCGGTCGTGCATGTAGTCCAGCGGGGACATTCGGCGTCAGCACGCGCTGCCACGTGCTCAGCCATCGACTCCCGTGACGAAAAGTCATGCTGATGGTCGGCACGTGTCATACGTGCTGGGATATAGACTCTGGTACCGAGAATGTACACCCTGGGCATGACGAATGCTAATCTGCGCGCGCGCCTGCACAACAGCAACCAGGGCGACTCAAGGTAACGCTCGGCACGCATTGGTGCCTCCAACAGGTCGCAATCCATCGAATGCAAGTGATTATGCTTTCAGGAAAAACAAATGCTCATATGTCGTTGATATATGGGATGCGCCTTGCACCTCGAAGCTGCAACAGTGACTGGACTGCAAATACACGATGCGTGCCATTTGTTATTAGCATCGTATATGAGCCTGCAGTAACTGCAAGTCACACTACGCACTGCGTGATCATTTCGCTGCCAGTGTCAAGCTGATTGGACACCAATATATCGCGGAATGTTCGGCAGCCACTTTCAATCACGATCCTGCCGACTTTATCCGCATACGTCGATACTGATGACAATTACCGTCAAGTGAAAGCCAATGCGTCTTGTTAACTTAACCTGCCCGTCTGCCCGGCTGTAACGCTCAGTGTCTTGCAGCGAGTCCAAGTACACTACTCTTTATCATAGTGGTGGACAACGATGTCGCTTCTCTCGGCGAAGCGACTGGACTGCACATGTCGACTCTGCGCATGAGCATACGGCCCGGGCTCAGCCCCACAGTGCACACAGCCAACGCAGTGCGCAGCGGCGACAAGTTTCCGGTCACTCGGTCTGCACGTAAAAAACATGTGGATTTTGCCGCGCGTACTGAGGTCGGGATGGGACTCCCTTGCAAAATCGCCCCAGTATTCTAAACTGTCGACACCAGCATTCATAATAAAATCGAACGCTGTTCTGTTGTTCACGTCGGGGTGTCTTACTGCGTAGATAATGAGCATAGGTAATCAGCTGGGCACGTGAGGTAATACAACTGACGGTGTTTTAACACTTATGAAAAGATGAAATACAGGATAATTTGAAGTCGTAGCAACTTGGAGTGCTACGGCTTGTTAATTAGCATGTGATTTACGAACACAATCGCGATTAAAATGTCCGCAAAGGTAGCATCGCATGAGTGAAGGAACCGTTCAGCACGATCAGCTGACCAAAACGTTCGCATATTAGGCTCTGAACATGAACTGTACTCAGTGTTGCGATTCAATTTCATGCACTCAGAAACACTATGTTGCACAATCAGACTCGGTATCATCTTGTATCCTTCCCTAGTCAGCAACCGAAGGACACCAGTGAGGGAAAGACATGCAAGTGCATGACACATTGCATCAGAATGCTGGTTTGTATCATGAATCAAATACCCAGAAGCGTGGTTGTGTCTTCCGGCCTGGCCACAAAAAGTGTTCTGCTGACTTCACGTCTCCACCGAACTGGGCTTGCCTAGATGCTCCTCTTACAGGCGGATCTTTGACACAAGCTACGCGCATCGTTCGAAGGCACTGGCCTGAGGATGGCTCATGGGTTTCCGGCCAGCGTACAGTGCACTAACCCCGCTTGCAGCGCCGCCACCGTGACTGGCATTCGCGCTCTTCCGACGGGAAGACGCGCGGGTCGGGATCTTCAGGGTGCCGCGCAGATATGGCGAGTGTTTCCTGTCGCCGGGTTACGGTGCCACTGGGTCGGAACGCGACTCACGTGACCGGACGTCGCGACCGCCGGCGGGTCGTCGCAGCCGACGACGACTGGCCCGAGGAGAGCGCGAGGCGGGCGCAAGTCGACCGCTCCTCTTGACTCGATCGCCAGCCGCCCGGCCGGCAGAATGCGCTCGGCGAGTTCGCCATTCGGGGACGTAGTTCGGAGTCATGCTGTGAGGCCACCGTTCGGGATCAGGGAGCGCGGCCATGCACCGAGGTCGCGGTTCGGGATCACGGCGCAGAGCGATGCGACACAGTTCGCAGACAGGGTCACAGGTCGTCAGGAGGGATTGCGACATAGCGGTGATCTGATATTGGGTTGAATCCGGGGCCAAAGCTCCGATCTTCAAGGACACGAAAAGATGCATAGATGTTTTGCCTGTGTCATGCTTCGTAATTCACCGCATGGAGATAAAGAGAGGGAGAGAGAGAGAGAGAGAGAGAGAGAGGGGGGGGAAGAGAAAGAGAGAGAGAGAGAGAATAGGCTGGGTTGATGGTTAGACGTCGGCTGGTAATGCTCCTGCAAGTACTTTGAAGTTAACGATAATCTTGCCGAGCCAGCATTGTAGATGCGCTTTCTTCGTCGAGCTATCTCAGCACTTCCTAAGCCTATGTCATTAACTATGCAAATAATAATATAATACACTGTCGGCGAATAACTATGAGTGAGCTGTCCTTGGCATATTTTCCTCGAACGTAAATATGATGATGAGAGGCTTCAAGCAAGCTGTTCGGGGAAAATTCTACTCGCTTTCAGAAGCAGGTCCTGCATGAGCAGCAGACGACGAGATGAAGTGCTTACTGTCCCTCTTTCTATGAGCAACGGAACGAGCAGAGGCAGAGGAACGCATACCCCTGACTCAGATACACCACCATTCGCCAGTGCTCAGTCTCGCCCAGCCAGTTGACATGCTTAATGAACGGATCGCAATCACGAAATGCATTTCCGAGCTGGTGCAATGCTTCATGTTGCCGTGCGTATGTCCCGCAACATTTAGGTCATGCACACTGCTGCGACAAACCGAGCGCGGTAACGTAAACAGGGCACCGACAGAACTAGGGCCGAGCACCGCCGCATAAAATAGTTTTCACGACCTGTAGAACAAATAGCCTTACGCCTTCCTCGTCTCTCTCCCATGCAAGTGGGCATTTGTCGGGATGCAGTGCACGTTCGCCGCACCAAATAACCCGGCGAGTTCTTTCATGACTGCCGCACGTTCGCCCAAACATCTGCAGACGTGATCGGGCATGTGAGAGGCCGGAAGGCATCGAGAGCGCCGTCAAGCGTTCGCCCGCCGGCGCCGGCGACGGAATCGGCGCGTGAGGCGTGGCCGACCCCAGTTGTGGCGCGCATCGGTTCACTGGCTCCGGTATGTGGGTCTGTCGAGCGTGCGTGCGCATGCATTAACGGTGCCACTGGCGTGCGCCCTCCGCGGGTGGCCGCTGCCGCCGCCGGGATAGCGAGCTGTGTCATCAGCCGGCGGCGCTAACTGTCACGCGTGCGCCGGACACGCCGCCGGACCTGACTGGGTCCGGTCCCGCTGACCGGGCCAGGCCCCGCTGACCGGGCCTGGTCCCGCCGACAAGGTCCGGCCCCGCTGACCGGGCCAGGCCCTGCTGACCGAGCCCGGTCCCGCTGACCGGGCCAGGCCCTGCTGACCGGGCCCGGTCCCGCCGACAAGGTCCGGCCCCGCTGACAAGGTCCGGCCCCGCTGACCATGTTACGCTCCACTAACGTGATTCGGCCCCACTAACCAGGTTTAACTGTGGGGTTCATTGGGCTGTATCAAGTTGTTGGTTCCCACCTGTTCATGGTTTGCTTGGCCTATAGACACTCGTATATCTGCCGACACCCATATCCAACATACATGGCGTATGTTAGCTCGTACTCCGAGCATTTCTTCTTCAAGATACCAGATAGCAAGGCATGCTGGTCTAATTTAACAAGATATCATGCTGGTCTAACTTATATTATGCCCAGTGGAAGGATTAATGCTGACTTAAAAACACCATTGGCATGATCGTCCAGCAGATTTCCGGGCTAGCAACTTGCACCGCTGACGGCGGGTGCCGTCGTGCAGCGCCGCCGGATCCACGGCAGGACTGAGTGTGCGGTAGAGTTGCCGGATCCCCGGTCGAGCCAAGTGCGCAACAGAGTCGCCGGATCCCCGGCCGGGCCGAGTGCGCGGCAGAGTCGCCGGATCCCCGGCCAGGCCGAGTGCGCTGCAGAGTCGCCGGATCCCCGGCCAGGCCGAGTGCGTAACAGAGTCGCCGGATCTCCGGCCGGGCCGAGTGCGCTGCAGAGTCGCCGGATCTCCGGCCAGGCCGAGTGCGCGGTAGAGTTGCCGGATCCCCGGCCGGGTCGAGTACCCTCGTGCAGCTCCGCCGGATCCCCGGCCGGGCCGAGCGCACAGCAGAGCCGCCGGTTCGCGTGACGCCGAGTCGTTGCAGTCCACAATGGTAATGAGGGTGTCTGCAGTGGGGTCCCAGCTCTGCGTGCCCATGGTCCGCGGCGATTTCGCCGACCGGCCGGTATTTTTGTGGACGTGGAAAGGCCGACCTCGCACGGTGCAAGACCGCGGGTCACGCACGTCCCGGGCGCGGCACACAAAAGGTCAAGGCCGTCCACGACGGCCGAGACGAAAACAATTCGGTTGCGTGCGCAACAGTGAACTGCTCCGCTGGCTCTTACAAGCTTGAGTGGCTGTTGTGAATTGCAAGTTGTAAATAATTTTTCGTGAAAAAGTTTTCAAGTTCATTTACTGAACTGTTGGGGACTAAATGCAAAAAGATGCCAAGTAAAAGACAGCTAGTTTCTTGATGACCTTGTTCCACACTTCATCGTTAGATCAACGGGAAGTATGCACACCATGGGAGAAATACCAAGACGCTCAGTGCACAGGACAGACCTCACCAGGCCGGTTGGCTTACCAGCGATTGCAGCACGTACGTGTTTAATGGGCAGCGCTACCAGTCATGGACTGTAGTCAAGTCGCAGCGCTGCATCATCGGGAATACCAACCCAGAACTTTTCAATGGAAAGCTAACAATCAAGCTGAAGGTGAAATTCCTTAATGCTGTGGTCATTCCTAGCTGCATGTCACGTGCTGGTATCTCGAGTATGATCGTGCTCGCAACCGTTTGTGGTAGTTGGTAGCATGTGCTGGTATGCACCGCTGTCGAACAATGCCGATGAATAATATTGGTAGATTTTAAAGATATACATAGTAACAGATACACCAGTTGAATAAAATAAAAATACAAATATGAGGCAGGCAGGATAATGGATACTGATAGGCCGGTGGATATCACTGGTAGATGATTCTGGCCATTCACACCGAACACATACAGCACCTGCTCCTGTCCATTAAGCAGTCTATGGGTGCGCCCAAAATGGCGTCTATCGATTGCGTCTTCATTTACCTTTGGATGCCATGGAAGTTGCATTGTTGTGCATGAAGGAGGTGATTTAAATTTATTGCATTTCTTCTTGAAATATCACAATATCTTTAAGTAAAACTGGCACGAAAGGAAGTGTTTCTCACGAATTGCATGAGAACAGATTGATCCAAGAGCATCCCATGACTCCCTCGGCTAGTACCATGGATAGTGTCAAGCGAAGTTGGCGCTAATGTTTGCATTCACATGCGAAACAGACACCACTTGGTATTGCTCTGAGATGCGGTCCGGCTGGCTCAAAGCGGAATGTGAAAGTCAGATGAAACTGCGAGCCCATCTCTGTTCACAAGGGATAAATATGTATTCATGGGGATTGGGGGCTTCCCTCTTGCTTCCTTGGCCACGGCACATATTTGCACTTTCTCTTTTCCTTTCCATGTCCATTTATGGCTCCCTTCATGTGGATTTCTAGGCTGCACACACACAATGCATATCGCATGGTTTCCATTCTTTGGTATCCTTGTGGGACAAACTTGTGCACGCGGTTGCTCTCATACTCGCCCTCTTAGCACATTGTGCATACGGCGGAGCTACCCTGATATCTCGGGTCCGGTGAACAGAGGACTGTCCTCAATGGCACGAGACAAAGCCTCGCCCTCGGGACGTGCCACCGGGCAGATATATATGTTTAAGGCGGACCTCTCCTCCGTGAATCCGTCGTCGCGGGTCCTGATTGGTCAGCGTTGACACGATGTCATGCGAGCACGCCCCGGCTACCTCAGAGCACCTCATCGGTAGTGGCCGACCGAGGATAAGTCCGACCGGGCACAGACTCCAAAACAAGCGCATCCCACATTCGGAACAGACCCATTAGCCAACTACACCACCCGGGTGTTGTCACAGAGTTGTCTCATATTTCCATATTACTACACGCCTTCGTTATTCACCTGGACACTGATCAGCAGGGACCGGTATAACTCATCAGTGAATCAGTGCAGTGTACAGGTAAACAGCATGATCACGCATAAGGCTAAATTCACTTTATTTTACTTAATCATTTTATATCCAACAATTTTCAACATAAAATCCACCAGCTAGCTATAAACCATCAATCAAGTCTGAGAAAATCGGCGTGTGCGTTACCTCATGACACACAACAATAACTACAGCCAACCAATGTCACTTGTCAATATCAGCATTTTAAATAAGACGGGGCGACATCCATCAGTGGAGCCGTCTGGCCGCTGTCGCACGCACTGGCATCCAACTGTGACGAGCAGGCTGTGGCCCGACGCCGACACGGCTTGTGCGACGCTTCTTTGGACCATACATCACACTTCCCCTGCGATCGGACAGCCCACCCAGTGGCATCCCAAACAGCCCGCACCAATGATGGTCCAGCACGCTGGACGGTGACACAATGCATAAAACGGTAGAAGAGTCGAGACGGCCATTATGCTATCTACGTATGCCATCTGTATGCTATTTTATTATTTAAAGACATTACTTAAGAACATTATATACGTAAGGACGAGATAGTGCCACAATGCTATGAAGAACCTTGCTAACACTGAGAACACATTGATTGCATTCGTGATAAATGACGTTGAATTCACAGTTCCATCCCATTATTGACAAGCGGTTCAAGTCTAAGACTGATGGGTACTCACATCACTGATCTGCTCCACAAGCTGCTTTTGGGTGTGCATGGTGGTGCTGTCCTCAGTCACTGAAATAGGACAACACACAGCATGAGAAGTGCACCCAGCGGCTGCTGGCCATACTTGCTTCGATAGAGCATGAGGTGAGGAGAGAAGGCGTCCGTTGTGAGATACGCAGAACAAACAGACACCTTGCATGCACGCACATGCAGAGTACATCATTACGCTACTCGTTTCATCGCAACTATTTTGCCCAACCTCTTTTTCAGTGACAGGTAGCCAATGCAAAACAAGACAGCTGACATGGTGAAACCGCCATTAGAAAATACCCGCATTGATTGGAGCGCGCAAAGCAGGGGCTAACCGCTGTCACTCCTAAAACGCAGCGAGTTTGTCAGACGGCACACCGAAGTAGGAGGTCGAGTTTTTACTGCGACCACCTCGTCGTGGACAAACATGGTAAAGCAAGAGCCTGTCCCGAAAACTGCATATGTTTTGCCCTTTAAAGTGGCACACAGAGATCAGTCACTCCACTTGGAATCGGGCGCGAGGTGGAGATTACAATAGGCTAGTGGACTGACGGGCTAATTGATTTGATTATTTGGGCTTCAGGGCGCGCCGCCTACGAGGTCATTTAGCGCTGACGGGCTAATCAGCTGGTTGGCGAGCACCGGCGGAATTCCGTCTTGCGTTCAAATGGGTTTTCATGTCTACACGAAAAACATCGCCATGGTCCGAAGGTAAGTGCGGCTCGTTCATTAATTAGTCACGCACGGCGTGCACCGCCCCTGCAGAAGTGGGCCGATCACCTTTGTCGCCAGAGCGGCACGGGGTGGTCACGAGAGCGACGGGCGGCCCGCAAGAAACAGAACAAAACGCGGCGGCACGCGCCAAGCGCACCGGCTCGCTCCAGCTGAACGGGTCTTGGCCGCGGGAGCAGCGAGCGCAGCGAGGGTCTTCTGTGGAGCGCGCAGTGTTGTCATGGCCACCAGAGAGCACCGCAATTCGCACAACTGGAGGCGCCACACCGCAACAGGCCGCGCGAGACCACGTGACACTGCCTTCTGCAGGACCACCATCCCGGAGAGACCCATTGATCTTAGTCGTAACCACCAATAAGGCGCCGATTACATGCACCGCATGTGTGCCAGTGACCCTTGACCCGGGGCGGCCGGTCGCGTGGCGGTAAACACCATCAGCACCTCCGCCGGACAGATGCCGATTTCGAACGAATTACGCGAGCTCTCCCGTCTGCTGCTGGTAGCCACTAGCCGTGGCCATTGGTCGCCAGCCGCTGCCGTCCGTGACGTCACACTGCAAGTGGACCGTCTCTGGGCCGGCTGGTGCTGACGTCACGGCACGGCCAGTCGGCCGTGGCGGCCCCGGCCGCGTTGGCGCCGCGTCCGTGTCGGGAAGTGTGCCAGCCGGGCCGCAGCCGGCAGATCGGCGAGATGTGCCACAAACACACACACACACACACACACACACACACACACACACACACACACACACACACACACACACACACACACACACACACACACACACACACACACACACACACACACACACACACACACACACACACACACACACACACACACACACACACACACACACACACACACACACACACACACACACACACACACACACACACATACACACCGGTCGCGGCGCGACACCCATCCACGTCGCGGTGCACCATAAACGGCCGACGCGCGCCGCGGTAGCCGGCGGTACCCGCCGGTACCCAACGGTACCCGACGGTAACCGGGGGTACCCGACGGTACCCGGCGGTACCCGGCGGTACCCGGCGGTACACGGCGGTACACGGCGGTACCCGGCGATACCCGGCGGTACCCGACGGTACCCGATGGTACCCGGCGGTACCCGGCGGTACCCGACGGTACCCGATGGTACCCGGCGGTACCCGGCGGTACCCGGCGGTACCCGGCGGTACCCGGCGGTACCCGGCGGTACCCGGCGGTATCCGACGGTACCCGGCGGTATCCGGCGGTACCCGGCGGTACCCGACGGTACCCGACGGTACCAGATGATAACCGGCGGTACCCGGCGGTACCCGGCGGTACCCGGCGGTACCCGGCGGTACCTGGCGGTACCCGGCGGTACCCGGCGGTACCCGGCAGTACCCGGCGGTACCCGGCGGTACCCGGCGGTACCCGGCGGTATCCGACGGTACCCGGCGGTATCCGGCGGTACCCGGCGGTACCCGACGGTACCCGACGGTACCAGATGATAACCGGCGGTACCCGGCGGTACCCGGCGGTACCCGGCAGTACCCGGCGGTACCCGGCGGTACCCGGCGGTACCCGGCGGTATCCGACGGTACCCGGCGGTAGACCGTGGTACACGGCGGTAGACCGTGGTACACGGCGGTACCCGGCGGTACCCGGCGGTACCCGGCGGTACCCGGCGGTACCCGGCGGTACCCGGCGGGACCCGGCGGTACCCGGCGCGGCGAGCCGGCCGCAGCCGTCGCTCCGTCGTGCGCGCGGACGGCGTGCCGCTCCGGCTGGCCGCACATGCACGACACGCCGCGGCTCTGTTTTTCTGTCGGCGAAGCCAAGTCGTGCCGGCGCGGCATGCCGGCGGCTGTCCCGGCTGCCCGGGCCGTGCCGGCGCCCACGTGCAGACTGCCCACGCCCACAACACGACCGCGGTATGCAGGCAGGGGCATGGCTGCCCATAAGAAATGTTGTCGGTGTCGGGTTGGCTTCAGGTCGATTCTATGCGACATGGGGACGTAAGCGCGCTGGCTAACCCTTCAGTTCCAGGACACCCACAAGACAGGAAACCACAGCAATATGGGTTACCGCCAATTACTCTCGGTGTGCTTGGGGAGGGGAGGAATACTACAGATTAGTGGCTTCCATCGGCAATGATTTTCCCCAGCGCTGTTTGTGACTTAGATCGTATGTGTGATCGGGCAGGCAAGACGCAAGTGACATCAAGTCCTGTCAAGACAAACTTCTCCTGACTTATCTTTACAGAGTAACGCTATCATTTTCATCACCTCGTCACTATAATTTGCTACGATTTTCCACTCGTGCAGGCCATCCAGACCGACAGGCGACAGAGCTGACAGCGCGCCGCACGGGTTACCTGAGAGGCTGGAGAAGCTCAGCTGCGACAGCTCTCGCTCCAGCGCAGGCCCGGCCGCCTGCCCGCCACCCAGCGCACCGCCGACCAGCGTGGCGCTGGTGAGCGGTCCTCCGACGGTGACCTGGACCGGGCCGTGACCGGCCAGCGGCGGCGAACACCCGCCGGCCGTGCACAGGCTCGTCTCCGGCGTCACCACGACCACCGAGCTGGCCATCGCCGACTCTGCCGGACAGAGGTCACGGGTCAGTGCACGTCCGCGGCGCATTCGGGCTCTCCTCGAGAGGAGCGCGCGCGCGCCGCGACCTGACCGAAAATCGGCAACAAATCGAATCATACGCACGGGATGACAGGCATGGTGAATAGTTCCACGTTCTGCTCGAACGAGTGTCGAGCGCTGTGATGGCGGGCGTGAGCTGGCAGTCGACACAGCTGAGCTGCAATCCGGCCGGCGGGCCGGACTGCAAATGAAGTACGAACCACGTCATCAGGCGGCCTTGGTGGTCCACCTGACAGAGTCTCTGTCGCCCCATTCCAGGAATATCCAACTGGCCGCGTCTCTACATTCCCGGGCTGTCCACACTGCCAGCTATCTGACCGGGTCTCTGCAGCCACCTTTCCCGGCTGTCCACACCGCCGGCCAGCTGGCCGCGTCTCTACCTTCCCCGGCTGCCCACACCGCCGACGGCCATCTGCTCGGCACGGAAACGGCACGCCACCTATCGTGCAGCCTATCGCCGGGCCAACGAACGACCTCCGAGGCCGACGGCGCCCTCGCGACGGGTCAGAGGAATGCCTGGCCTGAATCGACCGCACTTGCGTGACTTTCACACTTCCCGGTCGGTCGCCCGGCCGCGCTGCAGACGCTAGCGCTTCCTGCACAGCTGCACGAGCACGTCGCAGGTCGGCCCATGCGCTCAGGACGGTCGGCCGGCGGCTGTCGGCCGGCCAGCCGACACCCGCCTCTGGACGCCGCCCGAGGCAGTTTGGCGTCCAGTGACGCCCATCGCACCACTGTGCACCCGTAATAGCAGTGCGCCGCGGTCGGCGCCGCCAAAAACTTTCATACGCGGGCAGTGTGGTCGTAAACGCCGCCAGATGACGCGCCGCCGCGCCATAATGGCCACCGACTGTCAAAGAGCAAAAACGGACGACAAACACGCCGGCGCGCGCGGCCGCCGCGCGCCGGTGGTCGTTTCGTGTGCTCGCGCGCAGTCACCGGTTGTGTTCGCCTCGGGGCGTTCACGTCGCTCCGTTCACCCGGGCCGGAGCGCTCTCTCGTGCACGGTTCGTCACCGCGAGCACTGTTCATGGACTGGGCGGAGCTGGAATTCGCTGGATTAGGCTTATTATTTTCACATTCTGGAAGTGTTACGGCGCACTTACGGCCCACAAATGGCTCCGGCTATCACGCACATCAGAGGTGATGTGCGTTTCTCCAACAAAAAAGACCACATTAGACACGACCTGTGAATTATTAGTTTGCAGATACTGCATGTAAAGCACCGTACGGGTTCAGGTTTTTATTTTCACAACGGCATGATCAGCATATTCTTTGCTTGTCTAATGATTCTATGGATTTTAAATGTACATGTGTTTTCTTCAAAACATTGATCATGTGTAGGATCCTCCTCTGGGCTTGGTCGAGATGTTTTACACCCCACATTGCTCACTATCGATGAATGCGTCAAGCTGATTTTCATTTTGTAGAAACATTTACTCATTGCCACTGACGTAACACAACACCGCGTCTTCAGAAGTCTGCTCTAATGCAAAAACATTAAACGATAAGGGGCGGTATTTGCGGTTTGAACCTACAGGCGCATTCAGTGCTCAGCTTATATGCAGGGACTAATTTACCGAGACGTTGCTGAAATCTGCGTACAGGCCTGCCCCATGACATCTGACAACAGTTTATTGAGCAGAGTTTCCGCGACACTAACTGCATTGTAGCCAGTACAGTAGTTCGGAGGTTCTTTAACAGCAGATTGTGATCATGTTTTGACAATCGGAGTGGCTCCAACGGCTTCCAGGGGGTTAATTTCCCGGGGCAGGAGAACGTGAACCAATGTAGAAAGTTGAACCAGTTCCTGAGCGATGGAAGGGCAGTCGGAGATGTGGCTGACCGAAGTTCCTTGAGGTAGTTTACCTCTGGAGCAAAACGAAAAAGACCAACAGTCTCAGTGGCTACCAAACGTGATAAGCATCGCACTTCGTAAAAAAATATATTGCAAAAGCACAATGAATTGGCAATTGCAATGAAGGAGTCGTAATTCAACATCCGATCTTACCTGTGCAAACTCAAATACATGTCAGCTTGCATCAAGCATGTTCAAAATTAGCGTGTCAACTTCAGGAGCTATTTGCATTCGAAATCGAGGCCACGATTGAAATTTTGCATGTATGGACGTTTTTGAAGTATAATTGCTGTGTCTGCAGTGAATCAAATGAAACGCTGAAGAAAATGGTCTACTGTGGTTTGGCGACATTTGACTAGTTGATATCATTCTTGGTAAAATTAGAGAGAAAAAATTGATGAAGTGTGAGCAATCCGCAGAATCGCCGATGGCTTTGGAAGAACATGCTAGGTATCTATGTGGCATATATTTAAGCTGCATTCTGAATCACAATTAGCACCACGGTCAGCATTAAAACGCATCAAGAAATGAGATGGGATACCAGTCGTTTTGCGTAGAGATAGCAGACGTCCAAGTTCAGCCAATTGTATTAAATATCATAGCAAATGTTTGGTTTTTCACAATCATAATTACCTTAAAAACTTTCATACTGCATGAAGGTACGACAAAAATTAACCTATGAATGGACCTGAACAAGCTATTTACATCTATCGTAGCAGAAGCCATGGTGGGTTTTAAGTACACCGGAATCGGGAAAAACACAAGTTGATGAAGGACTCTTTTGAGATTCATCATATTCGATAACCAAGAAAATCTCCAAACTGATAATTACGGGAGGACAATTGTTTCCTTACAGGTGCGAAGAAAGATGGCATTGAGGAGCATTCCAGCTGGTCCACATAACGACACTGTCCGAAGCCTTAAAGGTCTGTGTGTCTCATAGTGAACAAAGTGCTCCTAACTGAAACATAACTGGCCAATATGGTTGTAATGCAGCATGCAAATTAACATGAATCATTCGAAGAACAGCTATTCATGTTTTTCCTTGCAACTAACAAAACTTGTTACGATCTCTGAATTCCTACACCGTTCTTCTCTGAATCATCTTTCTTGCATAATTATATTCATAGAAATACATGGCCGTGGGCGCCTGGCTTATCCGCGCGAACGGCAGGATGTCCTGTGGTGTGTACCGGAACGGCGGTATGTCCTGCGGTACGCACCGGAACCATTCACTTTGAGCCGATGGCGCGAGGGAATTTACGACCCGGAGCCGATCTGTCGCATCGTTGGGCCCATCTGTCCCACGGGACACATGGCGGCCACCGCTTACGAATGACGACAGCTGGACACAGAACAGCTGCCTCGGTCGGCCAGCAATGGCGCTTCGGCTGTGCGAGTCCGCCTGGAAGTGACAAAGCTGACGTCCTGCAACACCATCGTCATGTGCACCGCTGATTTAGGAGTAGTACTTATGCCTTTGGGGGCGATTAAGATGTTGCGATTAAACACTTAGGTGAATCTGAAACGGCTTAAAGGAAAACGTGAAAGGACTTTAAGGCGTTGGACAGTACGGATAGATTGTGGATGCGTAAAATCCGCTAACATAGAGAGAAAATGCTTGAATTAGAGAACCTTATTTCTTCTCTTATAACAAAAGATATTAATGTGAGGTGGGTTGTGCAAGGCGCTACTGTCCTTCTAAACGTGTGAAAGTGACGTAAATTCAGATCAGTGTGAACCTGCAACCAGTGGAAATGCGTTCTTGTTTTTCTTCTCCACGCCAGACTTTAAGCACTACAACCACTCCTCTGACGTCAGAAGTCTCGCGACAGGCGGCACCAGACGAGCTAATTTGACGCACACATCTCCCTTGCATCCATTACCATCCGCTAATCCTGGGTGGCTTGTAAGGAGGCACGTCTCCGCCCTGGCGTCACCCAGGTGACGTAAGCAAACTTGCGTCGTCAGTCAGTCGTCAGTCGTCAGTCAGCTAGGTCCATCCGTATTATAACTTGTCGTGTGGTCCACCTGGTGTGTGACCTTCGCAACATCAACGTATGAATGCGCTCAGAAATTGCCCGAAGCTGAACGCTGATCTCAAAGGCATCCCGTCAATCTCGACATCCGACGAAATGCCGATCGCCTGGCCAACCAACCTCTGCACTCCAGTTCGGTGTCCAGTCAGTGTCCACGGGCGTCACTTTCACGTCTGGAGTACTGGCGAGCCGGAACGTCGCCCCTCCGGTTTGTTAATTACGTGAAGTCCTCTCCGGCCGGACAACTGCCATTCGCCTCTCGGATCGTCAGAGCCGCCTCGGCCGCGATGTCATAACCCGTCCGTCCGTCTGTCGCGAGTGCTATGACATAATGCCGACGTCACAGCACTCGCGACAGCTTGTGCGCCGTGGGCTGCGTACGACCACGCCCACTCGGCTTACCCCGACCGCCACAGTGACGCCCGAGCCCCATCGGCACCACTCATCTGATGGTCAGGAGCTCTTATTCGGCTGAAGCGCCGGCACCGTGCAGTGAGGGCACGCTCGCGCGACACGCTGTCGCTGGACAACACAGCTGTTTGCTGCACGCGGTCGAGGCCACCCGACCTGTTGCGTTGTGATGCGTGAGAGGTGAAGCCGCACGGCACGGTTTGCGTGGGAAACACACCTCCTAGCACACGAATTTATGAATTTTTACAGTACCGTTAAGTGCAGTTGAATACCAGGTGATTTCGTTGTGCTCAGCCCTTTTGTAGGCAGAGAGCAGAGGCACAGGCAGGCCATCCCATCCCCCTCGCGAAAAAAAAAACAAATACGATAAGTCAACCAAGAAATTTTGGATTTGCACCACACCAGACTAGATTTTCTGACCGTTTTGCTCGTCGAAAGAGATCCCGGTAAAACTAAATGTTTTGGATCGCAGTTCAACTCCTTAAAGAAGTCGTGTCTGCATTCCTGGAAACTAGCGGATTAAATCTTATAAAGAACCATTTGGAAATGGTCCAAAAATCATCTGATTGTGTCAGCAACTGGATGCATTGTACCCTTTGAAAGCACGAATGATGTTTCTGTGCAATGGGTGTAAAATAAAAACAGAAGAAGCCAACGTATATATCATGGCCCCACATGACAAAACGTTTAACGGTTAAATATAGCTAAACCCAAATATAACTTAATATTGAAGACAATGATGAGATGCCCAAGGTGGAACCCATGAAGACATTTTTCAAAGCCCTTTTGCAGCAGAACGGTATATATGAAATATGTTTTCCTGCGCAAATCCGACAAATGCATCCCTGGCCCAGCCACGAAGTACATCAGCGCAATAATGTCACCCTTATAATTAGCTTCTAATTAATTAAGCCCTCGAACCTCCCACAATCGGCTAATTGAATCGCTACCTCAACCAAATTGAGGAATGCTGCCTCAGCTCAGGCTGCGGTGGCTCGGAGCATTGATCGGGACATTCACACTTCTGGTGACCATCGACGTCACGACAGGCACGCCGGCGGTCGCGCGGTGAAAACCCGCACCGACCACTCGGAGCTGACCTCACCGCCGACGCCGCCACACCGCGTCATCTGCGGCGACACGCTGCACGTGCACGTCGGCTGTGGGTCAGCGTGTCAACAGCGGTGCCGCCGAACGGGGTCGTGTCGGCACGGGTCGCTACCTGTCGCCGCCTGTCGCCGCCGCGCGCAGTGAAACGGCCGGCCTGGCGAGCGGCTCCGGCGCCGGCTGCACGGGAATGGGTCGGCGACAGTCGGCTGGGTCACGGCGTGAGGTCGACGGGAGCTGCTGGCGCAGGTGCACAGGTGGAAGTTGAGAGGCCGACGGCGCCGCTAGCGCTGCGTCTGAGCAGCTCGACTCCGACATGGGCTCTAGTGCACGGTGTCAGCGTGGACCAGGCAGTGGTCTGTGTTTTTCCCATGTTGTCGCTTCGCTCAGAAATATCTTGGTTCTTTATAACACATTGGACTGCTAGGTAATGCAATGCCACCGACCTCTCACGCCGATCTCACCTAGTTCTCGGGAGGACTCGGTAATCCCGCCGATTGTGGAATTCGAAACAACCATCTTGCGATCAATAGTCCAACGCCACGCGGATTAAGCTACCACGACCTACTTGCTTCGTCCACGTCTATGGTTGTAACCAAATATCGTTAACGTCCATGGAAATTGGTTGACATACCGCAGGTGTAGCAGAGGCAAAACAAAGGCTATCTATTGTCAGTGTGCGTCTAAAAAAATGCTATCCTCGGTATCATGTGTGGGGACTTCGGCAGTTATACGTCAGCCATCCTAAAAATACATTTAGCATCGAACCTATGACGCAAACGAGATATGACGAATCTAAAAGGAACTTGCGCCTCTCAAGTCTAAGGAGAGGTCTTCACCGATGGTTCAAATCGAGGGTTGTAGTTCGTAGGCCTACATCAAGCACACATTTCGAGGCACCTACTTGTTCAATTTAGGCTAGCGACGATGGCACTGCGGCACACCTCACACATAAATTTGCATGGATGTTTAGATTCGCCTGCGTCTCCGGTCACGGTCAGGCACCACACCATCTACTGTTGCGTGTTGTGTGTTGCGTGTTGCGTGCTGACAACTCGAGTGTTACCTTGTCCATGTCCATGTCTATGCCCATGTCGATGTCCATCCATGTCCTCGGCAAGACCCTGGCGGTTGCCGGAGAATGGCTGGTCGAACTATCGAGTCCACATGACACACCGCCCATGAACAACAGTTCGAGCAGCAATGCCGTAACAACTAAATACTATAAGTGTACTAAGACCTCCATTCGACCACAACCGTTCCGTAGATAGGCTAGTGACCGGGCATGCTATCGCATAGTGCAATTGTGAAGAGCACTGATGCAAGTATTTGGTGGATCTCTAAGCACAAGGCACATAACGTTGTTACATTCGGGGTTTGATGAAGGGAGGACGGTAAAGCGAAATCGTGTCCGAAAGCAAGCCATGTTTTGAAAGACCCGACTCAAAGTCGTCGTATATAAGCTAGCGAAATCATACCACCAAAACTTCGAAGAAGCAGCTCCATAGAACGACCTTGTGGGCGTATTCCCTTCACCACAGCCATCACCAGAACAATGCGTCTCCGGATAAGGCGGAGACCATTCAGTTTCCAGCCCGTTGGCCCGAGTCCGTCCGTGTCCAACATGACCACACGCGACCTTCAACTTCAGGGCCGGCCACTCCTCGCTCGTCCGCCAGCATTGAGAGCACCAGCCGCAGGCTGAAAACCGAATCAGACCGATATGAAGCGGACACGATTCGAGGGACGCTCCGTTCTTGGCTCTGTTCGTGGCCTTCCTCCTGGATGACACCGAATGATAGGCCAAATCCGTGAGCGCTGTGCTCGCCGTTGTCCATTCATGTCACATGATTTTGAGTGGCGGATACAGAAGGCTCGCTTGAGAGCGGTAATTATTTCTCCGGCCCAATATTTCCCCAGCTTTAACTCCATGAGACCTCTCAAGTTTGGGTGCGTAAAGGTTTCTGAAGTATTTAATATTTGGCATTCCCTTCCTCTAAAATCGATGGCAATAATGTGATAAACCAAAAAGCGTTCGTAAGAGAAGAAGGGACTGAATTGTAGGGTTGCTCACCCCTCTCCTACCACATCTGATTCCTCCTGTTTTCGTTTCTGCTCAAGCTGCATCATATATCACCATTTACGCCATTCTACCATACCCACACACATCCTATTCTAGTCAGAGCTTGAGTCAGGACAGTGACATTATGCTGTCGAGACGGCTTGCGATTCCACACCAATTAATATGCCCGTCACGTCTGGATGCGACAAAGCCGCATGGCATGCAAATCGGAACGGCTGATCATATCAGACTTACATACCAATATCATGTCACACTGTGCCATTGTAGTACAACGTACAAGATGCTACAATTCGTGTCATAGCGCAAGGCGAAGCTCTTGCAAAGCAAGCTGTAGAAAAGCAAAGCTGGCACACCACACAACACAGATGTGACCACCAAGCTATTGCGGTTTCAGAAGAGTAAACTCCGATTCGGCTGGGATGGCGCCGTGTTCGTGCACACACCGGAAACGACCGGCCTTGATCTTGATCTTGCTAATAAAAAGTACATCACATTCTAACTCCTATGCTAAGCCAAATTTGTGTATTCATGCATGCGTTCATAGGTAGTGATGATTTGAGTTTTGACCCATGTGCATATTTCGCATACTGGAAGTTATATAATGCCAGACATAATTCATCCGAAGGCTTGTGCGCACAGCCATATACGAAGTGATGCTAACCCATTTCACCGGTCAGATCCTCACACCCCATCTTGGGGGGAGGGGGTTGATAGGAACCCCCTCTAAAATCCAAACTAAGCGTCGCACGAAACGAAAGAGGTGTCATCGGAAAGCGCTCGACGAGTTGGGCCCAGCATCAGCCCCCAGAAATTCCCCCAACAGTAACGTCACTAGGGGACCTAGTTTTTCACGACTTACATCATATTTTTGGCTGTTGGTGATTCATTTTGGGGATACTTGAGAACCAAAAAAAAATATTTGGAATCGGAAAAGGACAGCGAATTCGACCAGGACCATCATATCTTTTGACCATAAAATTTTTTAATTTTTTAATTTTGACTTCAAGTTTTCTTTAATTTTCCTTTTCTACTTGGTAGAGTGGACCGAAAAACGTTGTTCGAAGTCAACTTGCTCTCATACAAAGTGCTTACTTTAGCCAGAATCTTCGATTTTAACTCTAATCGGAAAATATGCAAAATTAATCAGAAATAAAAAACGGAAAAAATCATCCGGTGCGTTTTGTTGCATCCATAAAGATAAGCAAACGCCGCAAGTTTCATTGAAATATGTGCATCTGTTAAAGCGTGACGACTGAGGAGACCACTTGAGCTAGACTAACTCGTTGACCCTAGATGAACTGACTTCAAAAGTTTAACCGAACATGCCAAATGTGGGGAAAGGTATGCCAAATTTCGGGCACTGCCGCGCTCCATTCTTTCACTAGCCGCGAAAAAAAACCTGAGGGGGGCGGTTGAAGATCCCCCTCCACGAGACGGCGTGGGTTAACAGCGTGAGCCTCTACCCAAGGAATTACTTAGACCATTAACACCAATGTTACAGAAATAATGAAGTAAGGATAAGCAATGCATTTCATCCGTTCTTTTCCTGCCCCACATGTGGATTGATCAGTTTTATAAGTCATCACCAGGGGAGAAATGACCAGTCACAACGAACTGTTCAGGCATGCTGCATGCAGCGCATGTGATAACCATCTGGACATGGCATACTAACAATGGTTCCGCCCTCGGATGACAAGCTGAGGGTGATTCATCCGCATATTTGTCTTTTCCTAGTGCCCCGGGTATTTTTGCGGTACCGTTCTAACAGGTTCTACGTAATCGGATTGCAGACCGCAAGACCTGCCCCTGCATTCCCGAGATATCGGAAACTATTGAATGTGTGAGTGTTCGCGTGCAGCAGGGAAGCACATTTCAATGAAACTGGCTAAGACTCACATGGACTAATCTGCATCAACACAATCCAATACCGGATCCTCTGCCAGCCAGCATGTTCTCCGAAAACTCGTGTGTGCACGATGCTTTTCGAATGGACACGCCAGTAGGCCGTTTGCGACGTCCATGCGTGAATGTCTGCAGCCATTGAAATGCACACAAAGGTTCCAATACACTTTTTCGGTAATACAGTCTACTTCGTTGCAAAGAAAGATTGAACGCAGTCCAGGAGCTGCTGCACAGGTGATCGATAGATGAAAGCCACTCCGTCAGCGCCCCAACCTAACTTGTAGCAGCGGGATTGCAGTCCAGAAACAAGGTGATCAGTGGATGTGTGTGTGTGTGTGAGATTGTGGTTTTAGGGCGCATCGACTATGTGATCAGTGGATGAAAGCCATTCAGTCCGCGCCCATACCTAGCTTGTTGCGGCTTCACGCTCAGCACTTGGGAATACGATGCGCCATAAAGCCCCAATATCTAACTAACAGCATTTGTGCATTCGCGAGCCGACACGAATCAATGAACCTGCAGACAAATTGGGCCCCGGGCTCCCCCGCGTCTGCCAACAATCTGTCTGCAGCGCCCACGCTCTGCCGCCAATTTCTGGGAACACTCGTTCGCCGGCCTGTTTTGAAGCGGTGCATCTCCGAAACGTCTGTCGTCTCAGAGAGGCGCCGGCGGCGCCTAGCCGAGTGCAAGGGCCGTCGACTCGGAAAACTTGTTCGATAATGATGGTGTATTTTAAGCACCGCGAGCTCACGTGAAAGCCACCGAGCACGTACACGCCGCCGCTGCAGATCGGTGTGTGTTGGGCGCACCTGCTTGTCGGGGTATGTCTGAAGCGGCGCGCGCTCTGTGTGCGCTCACTGCACACATGGCTGGTCAACGGTGACGGCGGGAAGGCAACCGCGGCCGGTGGCGGCGGCAGCGTCCAATGCGGAACCGACGGCGGCGGCGGTGGCGGCCGACTTTGTGCCTCTCGGCGACGAACCGTGGCGGGCCGACGAGGCCGCGGCTTTCGGCACCAGCTGGGTGGCGACGCCGTCCCAGCGTGTGATCGCTGTGTGATGAGGAGATATGGGCGGCTCCTTGTGGGGCTGGTGTGTGCGGAGGAGATGTGAGCACTGGGCGGTCCCCGTTTGTGGGGTCGGTAGGCACGGAGGAGGTTACGGTCGCGCCGGCGTGGGCTTGGTGTGTACGGAGTAAATGTAAGTCACACCAGTGTGTGGTCAGTGCATACGTGTGTAGGCTTGACCTCTCCCTACACACGTGTAGGATCAGTGTGTACGAAATACATCTGAATCACACCCTTGTGGTGTCGGTGTGTACCAAAGATATTTCCTCCGTATGAGACCAGTGTGTACAGAGGAGCCCCCACTGTGTGGGATCAATGTGTACGGAGGAACCCCCTCGTGTGGGATCAGTGTATACGGAGGAGACTTCCCGTGTGTGGTCGGTGTACACGGAGGATGTCTGGGCCGCACCAGAGTCAAACCGATGAGTGGACCATCTCCAAGTGGGGCCAGTGTTCGCAGAGAAGGCTCGGGTCCCCACCATATGGGGCCAGCATGCGTAGACACCTGAGTCGCCCCAGTGTGGGGGAGACCGCATGCAAACTGCTTAAACGGCGAGTAAGAAATGCTCCACGGCAAATAATTGTACCTTCATATTAAAGCTACAACATCGCCGTAAAGGGAGAAGTACAATAACTTGGGAAATGCACAATTAAACAACAAATACCCATGTCGACTAGCAAATGCACCTTTTCGGGTTGTCTTTTCCTGGCTTCCTGTTAGTTCTATGAACTCGATCAGGGGAGAGAAGTCACTGGGTCATCTGCGGACCAGCGGTGGACAGGTATCCTGTGCCGAGCCCATCACTAACTACAACGACGGTCCCTCCGCGCAGAGTTAACAATGGGTTATCTGTGCGGGGTCGGCGGAGACCTTTCGCACCCAGTTGAAAGCGGCGAGGTCGTCTGGACCGCACCACAGGCCGTGAGGCCATCTATGCCTGTGATAAGCTCGCACGACGGGGTGTCTGTGTGTGCCGGACAATGGGCTGAAGCTGTCAGACGTTATGCTGACTAAGGCAGGATGATGGGCTACGAACGGTACTGACAGAGGGACCGACTGCAGTAAACGGTCATCCTGCGACTTCTGCAACCTGACCGTGGCAGTGTGTGTGTTTGTTGATGTAGTTTGCCTGCAGAATGTCTGTTGGACTGATCACAGTTGGAATATCCGTTTGTGGGCCGAAATCGGCTGATCGCCATCCCGATGGGTGGACCGCGGCTGGACTGCCCGGCCTGTTACTCTGACCGCGGCTGGACTGCCCGACCTGTTACTCCGATCGCGGCTGGATTGCCCGGCCTGTTACTCTGACCACGGCTGGAGTGGCCGGCCTGTTACTCTGACCGCGGCAGGATTGCCCGGCCTGTTACTCTGACCACGGCTGGAGTGGCTGGCCTGTTACTCTGACCGCGGCTGGAGTGGCTGGCCTGTTACTCTGACCACGGCTGGAGTGGCCGGCCTGTTACTCTGACCACGGCTGGATTGCCCGGCCTGTTACTCTGACCGCGGCTGGAGTGGCTGGCCTGTTACTCTGACCACGGCTGGAGTGGCTGGCCTGTTACTCTGACCACGGCTGGATTTCCCGGCCTGTTACTCTGGCCGCGGCTGGAGTGGCTGGCCTGTTACTCTGACCACGGCTGGAGTGACTGGCCTGTTACTCTGACCACGGCTGGAGTGGCTGGCCTGTTACTCTGACCACGGCTGGAGTGGCTGGCCTGTTACTCTGACCACGGCTGGAGTGGCTGGCCTGTTACTCTGACCACGGCTGGATTTCCCGGCCTGTTACTCTGACCGCGGCTGGACTGCCCGGCATGTTACTCTGACCACGGCTGGAGTGGCTGGCCTGTTACTCTGACCACGGCTGGATTGCCCGGCCTGTTACTCTGACCACGGCAGGATTTCCTGGCCTGTTACTCTGACCACGGCTGGAGTGGCCGGCCTGTTACTCTGACCACGGCTGGACTGGCCGGCCTGTTACTCTGACCACGGCTGGACTGCCCGGCCTGTTACTCTGACCACGGCTGGACTGGCAGGCCTGTTACTCTGACCACGGCTGGAGTGGCTGGCCTGTTACTCTGACCACGGCTGGAGTGGCTGGCCTGTTACTCTGACCACGGCTGGACTGCCCGGCCTGTTACTCGGACCGCGGCTGGACTGGCCGGCCTGTTACTCTGACCGCGGCTGGACTGGCCGGCCTGGTGGCGCTGCTGCAGCCGGACAGTGTGACAGCCGCCGGCCGGCTGGTCCGCGGGGTACCATTGACCGGCGCGCGCCGTTGCCGCGGTCAGCGCGCAGCTGGCCGGTGGGAACGGTGTGCCACAACCGTCGACTTCTTCGCCCTCCGGCGAATGGGCTCAACTCCGCGGGCTAGAGGACGTCACCAGACTTCATGTTCACCGACTTGTGACGTCACCAGACCTGTGACGTCACCAGACGTGTGATGTTGACCGACGTGTAACGTCACCACACATGTGATGTTGACTCGAGTATGACGTCACCAACCATGTGCTGCTGGCCAACGTGCGACGTCGCCAGGATATAGATGCGGATTCGATTGGCACAGACGGACACGGATGGGAACTGACTTGACAATTTCAATCCGTATCATACTCTACTGTGGACTGAACATTTCAATGACTCTCAATTATTAACCGTAGGTAGCCTCTGGCTATGGGCCAGGCCAAGCAGGTCGATAAATTCAAAACGTTTCTCACAATCATATTACTCCTATCATGCAAGCTCTACGAGGAGTTGCATGACAAGAAAGAACTAAAATACCGCGATCGTCTGCCACCGTTTTGTCGCGGCAGAACGCCTGGGCCGCTGACTGACAGCCTGGTTGCCAGCGGTCCTCAAGCGTGGTCGCCGACTCGGCTGGACAGTCTGGCTGCCAGTGGTCCTCAAGTGTGGCCGCCGACTCGGCTGGACAGCCTGGTTGCCAGTGGTCCTCAAGTGTGGCCGCCGACTCGGCTGGACAGTCTGGCTGCCAGTGGTTCTCAAGTGTGGCCGCCGACTCTGCTGGGCAGCATGGCTGCCAGTGGTCCTCAATTGTGGCCGCCGACTCGGCTGGACAGTCTGGCTGCCAGTGGTCCTCAATTGTGGCCGCAGACTCGGCTGGACAGCATGGCTGCCAGTGGTCCCCAAGTGTGGCCGCCGACTCTGCTGGGCAGCATGGCTGCCAGTGGTTCTCAAGTGTGGCGGCCTACTCGGCTGGACAGTCTGGCTGCCAGTAGTTCTCAAGTGTGGCCGCCTACTCGGCTGGACAGTCTGGCTGCCAGTGGTCCCCAAGTGTGGCCGCCGACTCTGCTGGGCAGCATGGCTGCCAGTGGTTCTCAAGTGTGGCCGCCTACTCGGCTGGACAGTCTGGCTGCCAGCGGTCCTCAAGTGTGGCTGCCGACTCGGCTGGACAGTCTGGCTGCGAGTCGTTATCAAGTGTGGCCGCCGACTCGGCTGGACAGCCTGGCTGCCAGCGGTCCTCAAGTGTGGCCGCCGACTCGGCTGGACAGCCTGGCTGCGAGTCGTTATCAAGTGTGGCCGCCGACTCGGCTGGACAGTCTGGCTGCCAGTGGTCCTCAAGTGTGGCCGCCGACTCGGCTGGACAGCCTGGCTGCCAGTGGTCCTCAAGTGTGGCCGCCGACTCGGCTGGACAGCCTGGCTGCCAGTGGTCCTCAAGTGTGGCCGCCGACTCGGCTGGACAGTCTGGCTGCCAGTGGTCCTCAAGTGTGGCCGCCGACTCGGCTGGACAGCCTGGCTGCCAGTGGTCCTCAAGTGTGGCCGCCGACTCGGCTGGACAGTCTGGCTGCCAGTGGTCCTCAAGTGTGGCCGCCGACTCGGCTGGACAGTCTGGCTGCCAGTGGTCCTCAATTGTGCCTGCCGACTCGGCTGGACAGTCTGGCTGCCAGTGGTCCCCAAGTGTGGCCGCCGACTCGGCTGGAACAGCCTGGCTGCCGAGTCGTTATCAAGTGTGGCCGCCGACTCGGCTGGACAGTCTGGCTGCCAGTGGTCCTCAAGTGTGGCCGCCGACTCGGCTGGACAGTCTGGCTGCCAGTGGTCCTCAAGTGTGGCCGCCGACTCGGCTGGGCAGCATGGCTGCCAGTGGTCCTCAGGTGTGGCCGCCGACTCGGCTGGACAGTCTGGCTGCCAGTGGTCCTCAAGTGTGGCCGCCGACTCGGCTGGACAGTCTGGCTGCCAGTGGTCCTCAAGTGTGGCCGCCGACTCGGCTGGACAGTCTGGCTGCCAGTGGTCCTCAAGTGTGGCCGCCGTCTCGGCTGGACAGTCTGGCTGCCAGTGGTCCCCAAGTGTGGCCGCCGACTCTGCTGGGCAGCATGGCTGCCAGTGGTTCTCAAGTGTGGCCGCCGACTCGGCTGGACAGTCTGGCTGCCAGTGGTTCTCAAGTGTGGCCGCCGACTCGGCTGGACAGCCTGGCTGCCAGTGGTCCTCAAGTGTGGCCGCCGACTCGGCTGGACAGTCTGGCTGCGAGTCGTTATCAAGTGTGGCCGCCGACTCGGCTGGACAGCCTGGCTGCCAGTGGTCCTCAAGTGTGGCCGCCGACTCGGCTGGACAGCCTGGCTGCCAGTGGTCCTCAAGTGTGGCCGCCTACTCGGCTGGACAGTCTGGCTGCCAGTGGTCCTCAGGTGTGGCCGCCGACTCGGCTGGACAGCCTGGCTGCCAGTGGTCCTCAGGTGTGGCCGCCGACTCGGCTGGACAGTCTGGCTGCCAGCGGTCCTCAAGTGTGGACCTGACCTTCGCACGGCCGGTGCCGCCCTCGTGGCTCCGTTTTCCACGGGCCGCGCCTTCCGCACGTGTCCGTCTGCCATGTCGGCGCAGGCGCGCCTGTACCGACAAATCGCCGCCTCCGCGATAATCGATGTGTCTCGCCTGCGGGTGGTGGGCCTCAGATGTGCTGCGACCTCCGTCAAAGTCAGTCGAACAATTATAGGAGGAAGCGTGTCCTCAGTCATGTTCGGGCCATTATGTATTGCGATAGCGACAGGGTCGGCGACTGCGACGCCGATGCTTCTCCCGGGTGGAGGTGACACGCCCGACGGAGCGCGGACGCCCACGACAGGTCAAAAGTCATCTCGAGGCGCAGCGCGTTCTGGAAGGATCACCGTCCGCCTGGACATCAGCGGGAACGTGTCTAGGTGTGGACGGGTACACTTGCAAGCATGCTTCACAGAGGCTCAACTCAAGGAAGCGCTTGGTGTTGCATAACAGACTGTGTTGACCGCGAGGCTTACAAATATTCGTACACGCACGAACACACACACACGCACAAACCCATGAATTTCGCGGGACGGACGGAGGTGATGACAATACAACCTTCTGAAAGATGCAAGCGCGCCTTTGAGCGCTGTATGGGAAAATAGCTTGAACTTCCTGTCATATCTGACTGTCTCAAAGACCGCGACGAATCACTTATAAACGGAAATGTAGGTTAGCACAAACAACGCTTCGACAAGCAACATCACCACATAGCTGTAGTTGTGCCAGTCCCAGGTGTGCCTTTTGGTCTCTCCTACGTTTTCTTGTCTCGGTTTCCAGCTCCTGTAGTATTTAAGAAAACCTCTCCGATAATTACACAATTTAACATGGGACCCGCCTGGATCGTTTCCCGCCTGTGCCGTGTAGTGTGACGGGGAGCACTTCACTTGTTATTGGATCGTGCACCGCCTGTGCCATGTAGTGTGACGGGAGCACTTCACTGGCTATTGGATCGTGTGATGTCAGCACCATCACTCGGCGTCTAGGATTGGATCCAAGAAGAAGCCAATATCACAAATCTGGCACATAAAACATGTAGCATACTACACATGCACAGTATATATTTGGAGCAGTATTTTTTTCATGTTTAGATGATCAACACTCAACGTACGTACTTAATGACGGCCGGATCTATCACATGAATAGGCTCAGTCATCTTTTTCCACTGGGGTTACCATTATATCACTTATATAACTTCCAAGATCTGCAGTCGTATTGCAGAAATGTTAAGCTTTGACCAGCTTTGTATATAAATTCAAACAATGAAGCTCGCTTAAGACTACAACATATTTGCATGGCGTTCTTTTCAGGGGGCTTGGAAAACACATACTGACTCCACGTCTTACGAAAACATGTGATTTATAAGAAACAAGTAAATGAGGTTCAAGACGCTAGGGGAACGGCACAGTACAGCCAGACCGCGAGGGTCACTCGCCACGGAGGGGCGGGGGAGGGGCAGATGAGGAGACGGCACAGTACAGCCGGACGCGTGGTATTTTTTCCCAATACACGGAAGCTACAGGGCAATGCATCATCTGTTAGCTCCATTCGTCGCGTCGGCGGAAATTTGAATTCGTCTCGTTTAGCAATGGATGCGTATGGTCTGAGTTCCTTTGAAGCTGTAAGAAAGTGAATTGTGAGAGGGGACTTGGAAGAAGCCAGTGTAATTGTTCAAAACCCGAGGTGTTAAAATCAAACTTCGCTGAAGTCCTGGATTGAAATATTCCATCATATGCGAGAAAGGTATGCTTTTTTGTTTCTATTTGCTTCACCAGCACTTGTAAGCCGTCGGCTAGCAAGCCTCGGGTATTTCATCCTTTGAAAAGAACATTAATCTTTACAGAATATTTCACTTATGTATCATAACCAAACCAAACCTAACCATGCCTACAACCCAAACCGATCTAAAATGGCAACCCTAAATCCGCCCCTGACCTCTGGGGTGGCTGGCCATAATAGGGTGTGAACTTTGACCTGTTTTTTACCTGATATGGAGTAAGATGACCCTTATATATCGTGACCTAAAAGAGCTACGGTCATGCAACTGGCACCAATCCATGCAGAATTTCCCGAGGAACATTTTAGGTGCCATTTTGTCGCAGTCTGGAGCGCAAGCTGCATGCTATCTGGCGGAAAAGCTGAAATTTTGTACTGGCAGGAGGCCATTGACCTGACCTGGGAGGTCGCCTATTGACCTGCTGCCATCACAACGGGAATCTTTGGTTTCCTCTCGTCACGCTCGACGCGCTTGATTTTGTTTCGCAACTCTAGCGTAATTAGGGGCAGGGGTTACACCGATCCCCCTCGTAGGTCGTGTGACTCGAAAATGTCGTTTGGCGAGGGTTATGCCGAGAGAGTACTATACAAGGACGTTAGTGTCTGGATAACGCCCATTATTGTGGGCCACCTGCATATTTGGATCTCTACATGTGTACCGTGATGATTGCTAAAAATTGGCACCTCTATATCGCTGCGTTCCGATTGATGACGTCACGCCGTAGGCCCATCAACCAATCAAATGCACCCTGCAGCTTCCGCGTATTGGGGAAAATCACGTCAGCCGGACCGCGAGGACTACTCACCACGTAGAAGCCGGGGGGGGGGGGCAGATAAGAAGACGGCGCGGCAGCCAGGCAGCGAGTGCCACTCGCCACTGAAGAGGCGGGGCAGGGGCAGATAAGGAGACGGACAGGATGACAGGCGATGCGTCAGAACAGACCAGCGTCAGGCGGACCAGCGTCGGAGCGGACCAGCATCAGGCGGACCAGCGTCAGCATCAATGCTACAGCGTCAATATCCAGCAATACCAACAGACCAGCGCCAATGCTCCACCGTCAGGCGGAGGAGGCGCACGTCTGTGCAGACCGATGTTGCCGCCCCGGTCATCTCTTCTTTTCTGTTCTTCTATCGTCGTGATCCGAGTCACGGCGGAGCGGGCAGCAACACATCATAACGCGACGGCTGGGTGATCGACCGGTGCCAGCTAAAACGTGACGTCATCATTCTACCAACTAAGAGACACACCGCGAGAGACCGCAACCAAAACCATAACGACGACAATATGTAGCGCAGGTGACGAACCCATTAAGGCAAGGACGTGAGTGTTTTCGCGCTACTGTTGTTCATTTCTGCTGTACTCTCCTGGGAGGTTTGCAGTAGGTTTCTGCAGGTCTCATTTCTCTCTCTCTCTCTCTCTCTCTCTCTCACTCTCTCTCTCTCTCTCTCTCTCTCTCTCTCTCTCTCTCTCTCTCTCTCTCTCTCTCTCTCTCTCTTTCTCTCTCTCTCTGCAGAAGGTCATCCATCACGTGGTCACACTGGTGGTGCTATGCGGCTACACAAGTGTTGCCACGTGGCTACCAGGACGTAGCATACGGCTATACCGGTGGTACCACGTGACCACCACTAGGTATGTGCAATGTGGCTACCCTGGTAGTACCATGCGGCTACCTCAACGGTGCCATGTGGCTGCCCCGGTGTTGCCATGTGAATACCCTGGTTGCACAATTTGAATACCCCGGTGGTGCTATATGAATACCCTGGTGGTACCATGTGAATACCTTGGTGGTGCCATATAAATACCCTGGTGGCACCATTTAGATACCCCGGTGGTTCCATATGATTACCATGGTGGTGCCATATGAATACCCCGGTGGTGCCATCTGGGTACCCTGGTGGTGCCAGGTGGCTACCCCGGTGGTATCACGTGGATACCCTGGTGGTGCCAGGTGGCTACCCCGGTGGTACCACGTAGATACCCTGGTGGTGCCAGGTGGCTACCCCGGTGGTACCATGTGGATACCCTGGTGGTGCCAGGTGGCTACCCCGGTGGTACCACGTGGATACCCTGGTGGTGCCAGGTGGCTACTCCGGTGGTACCACGTGGATACCCTGGTGGTGCCAGGTGGCTACCCCGGTGGTACCATGTGGATACCCTGGTGGTGCCAGGTGGCTACCCCGGTGGTACCACGTGGATACCCTGGTGGTGCCAGGTGGCTACCCCGGTGGTACCACGTGGATACCCTGGTGGTGCCAGGTGGCTACCCCGGTGGTACCACGTAGATACCCTGGTGGCCGATACACAAGCCACTCCGCCTCCCTTCATGAGGTATGTGAGCACCTTGGCGTACTTCCGTACGCCAATCTCGGCGCCTGTTAAGCCGGCTGAGTGCCGGCACCTTCAAATGAGTCGCCGTCTACTGAGCGTTGACACTTCCGTGATGGGGAGGGGGAGGGCGTGAGGTCGTCGTAGGCGCATCGCGCACGGTAAACGCGGGCGGGCCGGGGAAGAATCTTGCGGCCGGGCTCCTTTGTGTGCGAAGGCCACAGATACGGCGCACTTGTCTGCGGGATGGAGGAAGCGGACGCGAACCCCACAATCACACCCCGTCCGCTTCCAGCCGTCCAGGCGACGCCCGTCTACCACCACAACCGACGATGGCACCTTGCAGCTACCGCGCAATGAGATCCGAGCACAGCTAATGGTCGGAAGACGGCCCCCTCACGGCGCCCGTCTCCCGATCGAAAGGTTGCGGGTTCGAGTCCCATCCGTTGCTGCTCTTCGCCTGCGATCGATCGCGTGAGAGATTTACAATGTTGTGTGACACACAACAGTCGATGCACCGCAAAACCAATGGCCAACCTATTCACGATACACCGCCACCCTTACTACGGCAAGCGAAGTCACCGGCACTGTTTTTGATGCAACGGGTTATTGCAGTTAAAGATGGGTGATCACATCTCGTACGCAATCGAAATAATACACTGTATCGCGATGCACCATGCACGACATTATACGCATACCGTGCATGTGCTACCGATAAGTTGTATGTGTGCATGGATGCACTGATTGTTTATTTTATGTTTATTGGGTGAGTCACGGCGCACTTTATGCATATTCACGGTTAATGGCACCGCCCACACTGTTTCGCCGGTGGGCCGCGGGATTAGGAAATGTCCGGATCGGTGCGAGTGTCGAACCCGGTACCTTTGGCACCCAAGGCTCAGCACCCTAACCGTTCGGCCACTCCCGCCCCATAGATGCACTGAGCAAGCACAATGCGCATACGAAGTCCACGGGTGACGATGTTACAAAGTGCCGCAATAGCGGTCGGCCTCACGCCGGTACTGGCATGCCCTCAATTGTATGATGACTATTTGGAGTGATGTCTGGCACCAATGTCAGGAAGGGAGTGTCCGGTCTAATCCGGGGCACAGAATCAGAATATCCGATGAGCTTAAGCTTTCGCTAACATGCAGGACTGCACCGCTGTAGCTGATATACTATCATATCATATCAGAGCCGTGATACGCAGCCCATAGTGGACTACCTCCGAGGTGTGCACGTTAGCCCGCCGCCAAACGTATCATCAGCCGGCCGCCGAATGTGTCAGGCTGCTCTGGAAGATATTACGGGAAGCGTTTCTCAACTAACGCCAACGCTATGTGCTATATGATAACAGCCTGCTACGTCGGATAACGCTTGCCTGCCGCCGGCGAAGCTGTTACCCACTCAGCCGAGCTCATGTAAGGCCACGGGCGACGTCCGGGTGCCATCGTCCACCACCGCACGCGTGCGTGCGCTGTGGCTGCCATCGGCCTGACAGTGCGGGCGTGCAGGGCACGCGCTAGTCTGCATGCAGCGTCGCTATCGATCATGGCGTCCCCCACCTGCTTCGGCCGGCACCGCCACAAGTCAGACCGTGCGGCAGCTCGTGGTGGCAACACTGGCGACCAGGGGCGGATACAGGGCGCAGGGGCGGATGCAAGACGCAGTGGCGGATGCAGGGCACATTGGCGGATGCAGAACGCAGGGGCGGATATAGGGCACATGGGCAGATGCAGGACGCAGTGGCGGATGTAGGACACAGGGGCGGATGCAGGGCACAGGGGCGGATGCAGGATGCCGGAGCGGATGCAAGGCTCAGGGGTGGATGTAGGGCACATGAGCTGATGTAGGGCACATGGGCAGATGCAGGACGCAGGGGTGGATGTAGGGCACATGGGCTGATGCAGGACACAGGGGCGGATGCAGGACGCAGCGGCGGATGGAGGGCGTACGGACGGATACAGGATGTAGGGGCGGGTGTAGGGCGCATGGACGGATGCAGGGCGCAGGGGTGCAGGACGCAGAGGAATGAGAGCACGAGCAGCGGCAGCACTGCCTCAGTGATACCGAGTAGCGTATGCAGACGCGTCGGCCGTCGCGTCGTATGGCCGGAAGCCTGCCAGTAAACGGTCAGTTTCAGGGTCGTTTGCAGGTGCTGCAGGGACGTGGGAGGCGGGCTGAGTAGCAAATGACGGGGTGCCCCGCCCGCAACATGACGACGGCCGTGACGTGACGACGGCCGTGACGTGACGACTGCCGTGACGTGACGACTGCCGTAACGTGACGACAGACGTGACGTGTTGACGGCCGTGACGTGACGACATGCGTGACGTGACGACATACGTGACGTGACATCGGCCGTGACATGACGACGACCGTGACGTGACAGCGGCCGTGACGTGACGACGGCCGTGACGTGACGGCATCTGTATACTGGACACCCGAGGCGACGGTCTCCATGGTGCGGGTCCCGCTAGCCGGACAGCTGCGGGGCGGTCATTTCCGCACAGAATGGCACCAGCGGACCAGTCCACCAAATAACCACCAGTCCACCAAATAACCACCAGTCCGCCAAATAACCACCAGTCCGCCAAATAACCACCAGTCCACCAAATAACCACCAGTCCGCCAAATAACCACCAGTCCACCAAATACCCACCAGTCCACCAAATAACCACCAGTCCACCAAATACCCACCAGTCCACCAAATAACCACCAGTCCGCCAAATAACCACCAGTCCACCAAATACCCACCAGTCCACCAAATAACCACCAGTCCACCAAATAACGACCAATCCGCCAAATAACGACCAAATAGCCTCCGTCTCCCGGGCGCCATAATGGTGCGCCGCTGGAGCTGCGCGTGTCGGCTGGGTCGCGACACGCACAGCCGACCACTCTGCCTGTCTCCGCGCCACATATTGACCTAACTCGCGGCCAGTGACAAGTAGCAGGTGACGTGGCGACTTTGTGTACTTTCACGACGCATGTTGGACACACTGCACCGGCAGAGTAGCATCAAGGCGTGACGGACAATCTGTGATAATAGGTGCGATATAGGATCATCCGCACATCGGATGAGCGGCGGTGGATAGGAAAAGGCACGAGTGGCTGTCCAAAAGCTATCGAGGAGTATCGGCATGTCTTCACATGCTGGGTAATTGCAGGGCAACCGCAAGCGAAACATAGCTGTGCAAAAGATGCCGTGTACGCACGCTATCTCAGGAGATTAAGTGGTGGTTGGATATCTCGCTACAATGTTCACCGCGTGCGGGAGTTTGCTGATCCCTCCGTACAAGTGGAGACGAACGCTGAGAAGAGTTATGAAGTTGGTAGGTCAGCGGTGCTACTAGTAATAAACTACAGGTGGAAACAGATGAGCTTTGATTAGCTCCACTCATACTTCAGCTTCAGCTTGTCCAGATATGACAGCGTATGGCAGGCGAGAGCAACGTACGACCTTGCATCACCTATGCCAATCAAAACTTCATGCGAAGCGATCATCTCGCCTCTTCAATCTAGCATCTGCCCACTGTATGCGGGGATTACCGTGCAACTTTCCCGCATTACTGGTAAGACAATACAGAAGAGTAGCCCAGAAGAAGTTTGGTTGGAATAATATACCCCGACTTCATTTCGGAAATTTTGCTACCACTGCCACCAATAAGCATACGCCTCCAATATGTTGGAATTATCATACAAAGAACTTGTGACGTATCATATGAAGAACTTCCTGACTCAAGGTTATCGTAAGCCGCACAATGAACACACCCATATTGTCGGTAAGGCGGTACATTGTACATTTCAAACACATCTATGCATATATACATATATATATATATATATATACACATATATATATGTATGTATTTGTAAAAATATATGTACACATATATGTATATATATATATATATATATAAACATATGCATATATATATATATATATATATATATATATATATATATATATATATATATATATATATATATATATATATATATATATATATATATATATATATATGTGTGTGTGTGTGTGTGTGTGTGTGTGTGTGTGTGTGTACATGGGTGTAGCCATTGGGGGACATATCCTCCCAATTGTAATACACTTATCATTGAATTGAAGTGTCTAAAAATTGCTGCCTTAATGGCGGTTATGTGAAGCCGCCTTATGTGATTTAAAAAGAAACGCCTAAATATTTCCGCTGACTAGAACGGAAGCTATAAATGATATCCTGAGGCTCAGCAAACCTGCATCCACCAAGATAATACTTTTAGGCAATTCGTACACAGATGACGTGCTACAAACATGTACTAGTATTTCTGAAGACGACACCGCAAATCTGTCAAGGTTTAGCACGCAAACACATCCGAAACACTTCAGTTCCGGGCAGTTTGCATATAGTTTGCACCACATCGACAAGTGGTGACATGTGCTCTGTTTCAGGTGTTTGGTTGCTGAATAAGTTGTATTGGAAAACTACCGGTTACCAGCTAAAAAAATAACGGTACCTTGTTGCGGTTATAAATAATGTACCCGAGTATTCATGTTCTAGCGTGCTCAATCATCTTCTTTCCGGTATGCCTGGAGATACTAGTAGTCACAGGTGAACACAGTTAATATATTATTGTTGTGTTCACGAGGCTGGCACGGCTGATCTAACTGGATAACAATCATAAACGGTTCGTGTTCGTCATGCCTGCAGGCGTGCATAGCGTTATGCATGCGATATCGTACAGGTGATAAAGAGCCGCGCACTACGCTCCGCAGACAATATAGAAAAGGCTGTCCATACAGAAACGCAATGTTTATGCATACATATACATATATATATATATATATATATATATATATATATATATATATATATATATATATATATATACATACGTATATAAATATGCATATATATATGTATATATATATATATATATATATATATATATATATATATATATATATATATATATATATATATATATATATATATATATATATGTATGTATGTGTGTGTGTGTATGTGTGCGTGAGTGTGTTTTGTTAAAGGCAACCGCAAGTCCAGCATAGATTGTTTTCTTTTGTGCTCTTTCAAGCTCCCTCAGCGTGATTTCTCCTTCTTCGCTCAGTTGGTAAATCAGATCACCGACTATGGGCATTTATTGCGCGAAGTTTCTTCCTGACAGCACATTTTAAAGTACGTTATCAGAAAGGTAGCGATATATAAAAATTGCTTTGCTCACTTGCTTAATATTCTAGAAAACTCTCGTGCTACCTACGAAATGTACTTTCACCGATATATGTGGGTACAATATAAGCGGACCTGGAAAGTAGAAAATGAATGTCACAAAAACAGAAGTGCACTAAGCGCTTGGACGGAGGCCTGAAAGCCCCTCGCATAGTGTGAGGATACCTCAACAATCACACATCAGGTTATCAGAGTGGGGAGTCGTTCGTGGATGAGGATGGCTTCCGTTATGCGTAATCTCCTCTTGTCTCGTAAGTGTGTGATGATACTTGTATTTTGCACCAGCTCTTATCTAGATGTGTCGGTGGTGTTTGTCTTGTGCGTGCTGGTGTGGAGCTCCCGACTGCAGGTGACAAGTCAGGCGTCGCGACAGCGATGTTGTGGTGTGTCCAATGTAACTTATGTAATTTATAACTTGCAAGCTACATCTGAACATTTACTTCCAGAAACTACGTTGATTGCTTTTATTTTTTACTTCTTCACTATGCTACTTTTCATGACTGGACTGGCAGTCTTTTGCTCTTGTAATAGACTATTATTTACACATTGTTGTTGGATTCAGTTGGTTTGATGTTGTTGTGCACACTTTCCCCGAGTACCCCCTCGTTTCTGCGATATGAAGGGTTCAATTGGTTTATGTAAAATAATGTCCGTGTCTCGGGTATGGTACAGTTTCAATTATCGCCGCCTCCGTCGTTGCCACCGCCGTCGCTGCGGCTACTGCGGCCACAGCTGCCACCAAGCTCCCTACCACTGCCTTCACCGACACTTCGGCCAGCCCTGCCATCGCACATACCACCGTCACCGCCGCTACTGTTACCGACGTATCGCTACCGACGCCATCGCCATCGACGTTGGCGCTACCAATGCCGCCGTCACCGAAGCTGCCACCATCGTTGCCGTTGTCGCCGTCGACTTTGCCGCCACCGACACCTTCACCGTCTCCGCTGTCGCGATTGTCATTGCCACTGAATGGAACACCATCTCTTTGATTGTTGTTACCAGGACCAGTGCGGTGGTAACGTGCGTAGCGGTCCAGAGCCGCTGAATGAGCGGCTATTGTTGTTAGCCGCGCCATTGTTATTTGCTATTCCTGTTGTTGTTTGTAGTATTGTTAGTAACCGGTGTATGAGCGGCTATGGACCGCTACATACGCCACCGCACTTCCCCCACCCACCCACCCACCCACCCCGACAACAACAATCAAAGAGATAATGCTCCAGTCTGTGGCAATGGCAGTAGCGGCGGCAGAGACGGTGGATGTGTCGGCGACGGCAACATCGGCGGCGACAACGGCAACGGTGGCGATGGCGTCAGTAGCGGCAACGGCGGCGACGGCAGCGCTGGTCAAAGTGTCGGTGAAGGCAGTGGTAGAATTCGGTGGTTGCTGTGGCGGCAGTAGCCGCATTATTTTACAACATACACTTCATACCCTTCATACCGTGCAGATGAGAGGATACCAAGGGAAACCGAATACAACAACATCAAACCAACTGCATGCAGCAATGTACTACTATAAAAGCACAAAAACTCCAAATTTCTTCATCAGAATTAAACTTGGTTATGGAGCCAACAATCAATTCAACCAATTTTAACCAAGTTCTTTAACCTACCCTTTTTCAACGTGTTCCACAATCAGCTCCGTTACTACACTTCCAATTTTGAAATGACAAGAAACGTCATTAATATTCTCACGTGTGACAATATACGCGGATTCCACCGTCTTCCTGCACACATTCTCAAATCTACCACTAAGAACAGATGCTTCTTTCCAATTGGGAAATGGCCTTCTTCATCCACATGCGCCACCGCAGCATTAGAAAGTCTATGGTATCTAAGGTCTGAACGATGTTCCTCACTTCTAGCCCCTAGCCCCCCCCCCCGTTTCCTCATAGTAGCTTTTCCACATCCTCGAGCGCAAATAATTGTGCAGACTAGGCTTTAACGAGCATGACAAGAGTAGTCACTATTACAGTGATTGTATTCAAGAACTTCTAGATGCGACCCTTATACACAGATGCATTCACATACATGGTTTGCTGTGGTATACAGACGTAGATAAAAGCACTACAGGAACATACCTGTTGCTCTCGCGGAATCTCACACCATTTGTCTTCTCAACTAACTGCTCAGTTCGGGTCGCGATCAGCCTCTGATGGGCACTTTCAGTCCACACTTCTGCACACGCGCACGTCAAACCGGAACCAGGGACAACAGCTCAGCCGACACCGTACTACCAGCTCGCCACCCCATAGCGTTGAGCCGACTGATTGTTGGCCAGCCGCCGCCGCCGCCGAGCCGACGGTCAGCTGCCGGAACCAGTGGCGACATCTGTACTGCAGTCGGTCCGCTCTGCCTGGGTCGGTCGACCGCTCAGACTATTGACCAGGCGGGAACTGCGGTCAGATACTGTCGATCGGGACTATTGAGTAGAGTGAGACTGTTCTGTGGCTGGATACCGTCGATCAGACTGGGTCTGTCTTATGGTCAGAAACCATTGAGTGGACTGTGGATGCTGCCAGGAACGATAGATAACATATCCGAAGAGACAACATTTCAAGAGTGGTCAGGTCAGATCAGGTCAAGTGTGCGACAGCTCTATGGTCAGAGACAGTCGTTCATGGTGGTCACGCTGTCGGTGATGTTGAGGGCATTGAGCCGGTCCTCTGACTGCATGGAATTGATGAAAGGGTAGCATTCAGCTCAGCAAGGCTTCTGAACGCTTGTCCAACAGAGCAGGGTGCAGGGGGCAGATGCAAGGTCCAACATGCAGGGTGAGACGGCAAATGAATAGTCTGTGAACTAATGTTAAGGCCTGAAGGAAATTTCTGCTCATCATTGGTCACACTCAATTTAGCCATCGTGCTTGTGTCTATTTTTGGCATTTGCGGCATGGTTGACCGCAGGTTAACATTCCCCACCCTTACTCCGAACCCTAATGTATGCTTTGTCATACTTCTTGGGTACTTCTCGGATAAATATATATCGTCCGACAATTATAACATTCAGATCTGGTCAATGTGACTGTTGCATCTGATCTAGCATGATCTTGCCATACAATTCACGGTCATGGATTGCCTGGCCCGGATACTAACATAGCCTTCCCTACATCGCCAACGAACGTAGCCCTGCAGGTCCATACCGCCGCCCAGCGCTTGTCGCTCGGTCGTCCACTGAACGAGAGCTTCTCGCCAGCCTCCTCCACATTCCGGGGAGGAGGCCGGCACGCTGGTGCGCTCGTCTCGTAACCGAAGCGTTGCAGTCTCCAGCCCTCGCCTCGCAGACTACCGACGCCCTGGCCTCCACTCGACATGGGAGAGTGGCGACGTTAACCTGCACACCAGCTGGGTGAGGCAGAAGAAATCCCAAACTTCTTCTTCGCCGCACCCGAGCGTTGACTGAGGCAGAAGAAAGCCCGAGCTTCCTCTTCACCCCACCCAGCGAGGAGGACGACACCCAAACCCACGCCCTAACGACGCCTGAGCGGGTGAGGCTCATAAGATCTACTTTCAGAAGATCTATTTTCAGTAGATCTACGTTCAGAAGATCTATTTTCAGAAGACCTACTTTCAGAAGGTCTATGTTCACAAGACCTACTTGGAGGAGGAAATGTTCACAAGATCTACTCCCAAGACTGAATTGTTCAGAGGATCTACTCGAAGTCGAAAGTGTTCACAGGATCTACTTTCAAGAGAATGTTTTTCACAAGATCTACTCTCGGGGCTGGGTTGTTCAGAGGATCTACAAATAGGCCTCAAGTGTTCAGAAGATCTACTCCCGAATGCAAATGTTCAGAGGATCTACTGAAAGCTGGAAGTGTTCACGAGATCTACTCCCGGGACTGGTTTGTTCAGAAGATCTACTCGAAGACGAAAGTGTTCACAGGATCTACTTTCAGGATAATTTTTTTCACAAGATCTACTCTCGCGACCGGATTGTTCAGAGGATCTACAAATAGGCCTTAGTTGTTCAGAAGATCTACTGCTGGAAATGTTCAGAAGATCTACTCCTGGAAATGTTCAGAGGAACTACTCCGAGGACGGAAGTGTTCACAAGATCTACTCCCGGGTCGGAATGTTCAGAGGATCTACTCTTGGTCCGATATGTTCCGAGGATCTACTTTCGGGACTGGGTTGTTCAGAAGATCTACTCTCAATTGTGATGTCCAAGAAGCATAAGTTCAGCTTTCACTCGCTAGGTAGCAGCACGGTCTTGGTATTACGGCATTGAATAAGGACTGAATGTCATCAGATTGAACGCTGAAGCATAGGTTACAATATTTCTCGCTAGATGGCAGGATGACACCATTGAACAAGCGCTCGTTGTGTGTCCGCGTTGTTGACGGATCGTCACGCGCGTGCAGTGCTGACAGCATCAGAATCACGATGCTCAAGGTGCTTTTACTGTTGTTGGACCACACCTAGTGCATGCCATTAATAGTAGCATTGTGAACCGTGACCTCCCGTCATCATGAGTCGAGCATTACCTGTGGGCGTAAAACGAGCGGCACTGACTGGGAGGTAATTTTTTTTTTTTTGGGGGGGGCGTGACGGGAATATTGGTGGCCCAAGAGCGATTGTTTGTAGTTCAAATGCGATTATCTGCAGGCACGGATACAACTTACATTTGCGCTTACGCACATTTGCGCATACGTACTTTTGCACTTACGTACACTTCCGCATACGTACATTTTCCATACGTGAATCTGCGCTTACGTACAATTGCAATACGTACATCTGAGCTTAAGTGCATTTGCTTACGTACATCTGCCATACGTACACTTGTCCCAGAATCAGATATGCCCCCATAGGAGAAGGCCCTATAAGAGGGGTACTCCCTCTTTGGGGTACTCCCTCTTTGAAGGAAAGGTGCTCCTCTTGGAAGACCCGACTGTATCCCTGCCTCAAATATTATAGCCAGGGGCGCCACTCCATGAGGAAAATGCGCCCCTGCGGGAATGCTCGCGTGTGCCCCTCAATTTTTTTTTTTCAACCGTAGGTCCCCCTGAAAGGCTAAGTGGTTCCCTTCTGGGCATGTGCCTCCATAATAATTCATCGATCCACACATTCCTTAGGAATAAGATGGACTGGCATTCAGCTATTGTATTTTCCTGATAAATTTCTACCTTGATATAATATTTACCATTACCATTACACGATGACATTTCCTCGGCAAACAGAAAATAATCCGAAAAGTTATTGTACACCTCCTATATTCGCATGTAACCCTACACCCAACCAAAAAATATGACAATTCAATTCATCGTACCAATCTTCACCGCCATGGTTCTTCTATCATAACATGCCATGAAGTGTATTCAAAATATGTCACAAAAGTCGAACTGGGGCAGCATAAATTTGTGTTGAGGACACCAAATATCCCATTGGGGGTTATAAATAATCATAGCAGTGCCCTCAGTCACCGGAAACCCAACAAAATCCCGGGAGCCTCCAAAACACAGCGAGTCCAGAAGAAAAGCTACACAGTTGCAGTGCAGAGTTACAACGCTGGATAGAGCTGATACAGATGCGCTGGAACCTTATATTAGCGTACTAGGAGCCCAAACACACCGGGGCCAAAACGCGCCCGGGCCCTCAAACCGCACAGGAGCTGCAGACGTCATGAGAACCCAAAGAATCCAGGGGCCCGCAAAGTGACATCATCATAAAAAAGTACGCCGAGACAGTAAATAAACACACCGGGCCTTCGGAAACGCGCCGGTCCATCGGTCACCGATCATGTCTCTCTGTACCTTATCTCTAGCCCGAAACCCAGGCCAAATCTCATAATTTCAATCTGCCATTAGCCAGTCTTGATGTCCAAAGCTTCCCCGAAACCCAGTGTACTGCTGATTGGACCCGGACGACCAAGGATGCTTCCCCGGTGTGATTATCAGTAAGGTTGGGTTATCAGCGACAGCGACGGATAGACAGCTTCAGGAAGGGAAGGCTATGGGCAAAGATAACTTGTGCCTGCCATGGCGTCTCGACGTGAGAGCTCTATAAACTTTAATGTATGCAAGGTAGTGAGGTTTGCCGCCAGGCGTTGAGGAGGAAACACGTGTTTGGTGGAGCTACTACATACGAGCTAAGTGTTGCGGAAAAGGACGGTGTACTGGGATAAATTGTGTATAGATATTTAGCGGTTGCTTCTGAGCGTATATTTCAACAGTTTTTATCAAATAAGTATTTTTGACCAGCAAATTAGGCTATATTAACCCAGGGAGGCTGCCCAGCGCCATTTTGTTAAGTTCTAAGGGTGTTGGCTGTGTCAATTTGGTGTTTAAGTTTAAGATAGATTTTAAGACTAAGATAGTAGGCATAGCATTACACTAGGTATATCTTCATATCCTAGTGTAACTGCAGGATTGTTGGGTGTTGTGGACGGGTACTACAGTGTTTGATTCAGTGGTGTATATTTGTGTGGTGTGAGCTCTGTAGTGTGTAATTCTAGAGTGTATAATTCTATAGTGTAGGCTTCTGTAGTGAATAAGTTTGTGTCAAATTGGTGTGCAAGTTTAAGATAGATTTTAGGACTAAAATAGTGGGCATAAATTACAGTAGGTATCTTCATATCTAGTGTATTTATACGGGATTATAGTGTATTGTAGATACTTATAGGCTATATTACTGTATTACTGTAGATATATTACAGTAGATACTTGTAGGCTTACAAGCTTACAGTAACTAGACTTAGTACTAAGAGTAGAAAGAAAAAAAAACAACAACAAAAATGGAAGGAGACTGTGGGAATTGTAAGTGTGTGGGAATCATTGGGGACTTGAGTAAGAGGTTAGATATGTTAACGGGGGAGGTGGAGCGCTTGAAGTGTTTGGTGGCGGGACCCATCATGGGAGGTGCCAGCCAGGCAACTCGGGTGCCCAAGCGGAGGACTGATGGGAGTTCGGATGGCTTGGTCCGGGATGGTGGCAGTTGGAAGGTGGCAAGGCGCCATAGCACCCGACTGGCGCTAAGGAAGGTGGACATGGGCGTCCAAATTAAAAATAGGTTTGATGCACTGGAGGAGAGGGAAGGTAATGATGAGAGGGACGGAGGTGGGGATGACCAGATGGCTGAAGATAGAGATGGAGAGAGAGAGGTTTTAGTCATAGGGGATTCCAGGGTTCGGTACATGGATCGAACATTTTGTAGCAAGAACCCCAGCAGACGGATGCGTGTTTGCTACCCGGGAGCGCAGGTGAAAGATGTTAGGGATAGGCTGGAGGGAGTAATGAGGGGAAGTGGAGAGGGTGCAACGGTAATTGTGCAGGTTGGAGTTAACGATGTAGGAAAAAATAATACAGAGGAAACAATGAAAGCCTATAGGGCTTTGATAGGTAGTTTAGCAGGAAGTAGGAAAAGAGGAGTGGTGACATCCATCCTCCCTATGGTCCATGCAAGCATGGAGTGGTATTCGAGGGCCATTGGGCTCAATACCAGGGTGGCCAACATTTGTAAGGAGCTTGGGGTGCAGTTCTTGGATTTGTGGGGGGAGTTTTGGGGGAGGACGGAGATGTTTGCTTTAGATGGATTACATCTGAGCAAGAGAGGAGTGGAATTGCTCAGCAATAGGTATGAGGAGGCTCTCAACAGGAAACAGGGAAACTAGGCAGGACATGGGGGGATGTAGCTGATAAAGAGAGAAGCATAGCAAGCAATGGAAGGAATAATTTATCATGTTTTTATGTCAATGCCAGAAGTGTTAGGAACAAAATTGGGGAACTGCATGCATATATGTTGTCTGAACAGCTAGATTTGGTGTGCATAACAGAAGCATGGGTTAACGAAAGCATGTTTGGAGACAACTTGCAAGAATTTGAATTGACAGGCTACAACATGCATGTCTATCAAAGAGAGGCAAGGATAGGAGGTGGCATTCTCTTGTATGTTAGGCAAGTAATGAAATGTCATTCCATAGAGGATGGAGGACATAGTGCAGGAGTAGAATCTTTGTGGTTAGATATAATTCTGAAGAATGGAACAAAATTTAGGATTGGGGCATTCTATAGACCTCCAGACCAGAATGAAAACACTGACAGGCTGATGCAGGAAGAGATAAGTAGGAGAGTACAGGAGAGAACTATTTTGTTGGGGGATTTCAACATAGCAGGATTGGGAAACAAAACAATAGGTGTAAGCAAATCAGAAAGATGTTTCATGGCTTGTTTTGAGGAAAATTTCTTCTTTCAAATGATACATGAGCCTACAAGGGAAAATAAAATATTAGATCTAGTGCTTACTAATGAGGAAAATTTTGTGCAAAATGTTAGCGTAGGAGAGACCTTTGGTAATAGTGATCACAACATTATACGCTTCTCATTATATGTTGGAAGGGTAGCAACCAACAGAACATTGATTCCGAATTTTACAAAAGGGAATTACAGTGAGTTCAGGAGCTTCCTAAGTGAAATTAATTGGGAAGTCATATTGAATGGCTTAGATGCTTATGAAATGTGGACAATGATAAAAGATAAGCTATTTCAGGGTCAGGATAGGTTCATTCCCAGTAGGCAAATTAGATCAAACAGGGTTAAGCACCCTTCGTGGCTGACTAGGGAAGTTAAGCAATTACTGGACTCAAAGAAACAAACATTCAAGAAACTAAAAGATACTAACTCTGGGTTAAACCTAGAATCATATAGAATAGCTAGAAATAAAGTTAGGAGGTGTGTTAGAGCATCTAAAAGACTTGCTGAAATCAACTTTGCTCGAGAATGTTCAGCAGGTAATGCTAAGAGATTCTTTAGCTTCTATAAATTTAAGGCTAAAAAGTGTAGTGTAGGACCACTGGAGGTAGATGGGGAAATAGTGGTTGATGATTGCGACATTGTGGAATCCCTAAGCAAGCAATTCTCATCAGTCTTCACTAAAGATAATTCTGGTACAATAGGAACATCTGTAGGCCATGCCATGGCAGGTGATATGCTGGAGGATCTTACAATAACTACAGAAGCCGTAGAGAAGCAGTTGCAGAATATAAAACCTAATAAAGCTTCCGGACCAGATGAAATATATGCTAGGATCTTAGTAGAGTGTGCTAAAGCTTTAGCAACTCCCCTAGGTATCATTTTCAGGCGATCTATGGAGTATTCAGAAGTACCTGAAGATTGGAGAAATGCAAGTGTAGTACCAATTTTCAAAAAGGGAAATAGGAAGAGTGTAGGAAACTACAGGCCAGTCAGTTTGACCTCATTAGTTTGCAAAGTACTAGAAAAGCTGGTTAAACAGAATGTTCAGATTCATCTTGATAGGCACAACCTTTTAAGGGATACTCAACATGGATTTCGATCTCAAAGGTCTTGTTTAACTAACCTATTGGAGTTCATTGAGTATGTTACCAAAGAAGTAGACAATGAAAGCAGGATGGATGTTGTGTACTTGGACTTTAGCAAAGCTTTTGATAAAGTTCCACATGGAAGGTTAATTCATCAATTACAACAACATGGGATTGTAGGAAAAGTTCTACATTGGATTGAAGCATGGTTGCAGGGAAGGAAACAAAGGGTAGTATTGAATGGATGTAAATCTGGTTGGAAAGATGTTCTGAGTGGAGTGCCACAGGGCTCTGTTCTAGGGCCCCTCCTCTTTATCATCTTTGTGAACAACATTGAAGTAGGGCTGAGGAATAGAGTGTTCAAATTTGCTGATGACATCAAGCTGGTAGGAGTGGCTAACAGCAGAGATCAATCTAGTAATATTCAACTAGATTTGGACGACCTAAAAGAGTGGGCTGATCAATGGCAGATGACTTTCAACTATGATAAGTGTAAGGTTATGCATATAGGGTCTGCAGGCGAGACATTCAGTTATAAAATGGGAGGGAGGGAACTGGATGTTATTGAAGAGGAAAGGGACTTAGGTGTGTTGGTCTCAAAAGACCTTAAAGCAGAAAAACAATGTATCTCAGCTAGAAATAGGGCACTCAGAATGCTGGGACTCATTAATAGAAGTGTGAAATATAAGAGCAGGGAAGTCATGAAAAAGCTGTACTTAGCATATGTGCGGCCCCACTTGGAGTACTCTGTACAAGCATGGAGCCCCTACCTAGAAAAGGATATAGATATGTTAGAAAGAGTCCAGCGCAAAGCCACTAGACTCGTCAGTGGATTAAGTAACTTAGAATATGGAGAAAGGCTTAATGCATTAGATATGTACTCACTCAAGTATAGGAGATTAAGGGGAGACATGATTGAAATGTACAAAATTGTTAGAGGGCTAGATCAGGTCAATTTGAATGATGCTCTGCAGTTTAGAGTATCCCATAGGGGTCATCAATTCAGGTTAGACAAAATGAGGTGCAGGACAGTTAAACGACAACAGGTCTTCAGTCAAAGGGTTGTTGACCAATGGAATAGGCTGCCTGCTGATGCAGTGGGGAGTCCCTCATTGAATGTCTTTAAAAGTAGGGTGGATAAATTTTTAGACAGGAAAATGTTGTTTTTGAATTCTAACTTGTGATGCATGGGATATTGAGTATTTTCACTAGCTATATAGGGTATAACATTATGCTAGTATTATGTTGTACTATATGGGGTGTACCTAGCAGTGGATTTGGCAACTTCCTTTGCGATGTCATACTGATGAGATTGGCTGTGGTGGCACAGGTGGAGGGATTGCATGGGTTTGGAATTGATAGGTGTGAACATGTACTTTCTAATATCTTCTAGACAGGCTTGACCCAGATGGGCCCTTGTGGCCCTTATTAAGCCTTAACACTTTATGACTTTATGACTTTATGACAAGGTATGTGCCTTTAATGTATGTGCCTATGAGGGGACACATATGTAAAAAAAAAAAATAAATAAAATAAAAAAAAAAAGAAAATAAAAATTTTAATAAAAATAAAAAAAATATATAAAAATATTTATTTTTTTAAAAATAAAAAAAATAAAAAAAAAAAAAAAAAATTTGTTATGGGTTGATAGGAAAAAGGACAATTTTAAAAAAAAAAAAAAAAAAAAATTTTATTTTTTGGGGTTTCCGGATTAAAAAAAAAAAAAAAAAAAAAAAAAAAAAAAAAACACAGTTTAGTCTGGTCTTCAAGTGCAGATACCATATTTCGCCATGTTGTAGTCCTGCCTGCCTTTGAAGTAGTAGAACTGTTGCACGAGCTACCTATCAATCAAGATGAACACAGCTATCTAGAACACGATTTGAGACGTGCTGGATGGACGACTATTCGGCGGCACACGAGAGGTCCGGTGACCGACATCAGCAGCCGAATATTACAGAGAAGTCTGGAGGTATGCATTGCAGTGCGATGACAGTAATGGCGCACACCTCGGTTGTTTTTGTCACGCTGAGAAGACACTTTACCAAAACAACTGATGAAAACACATGTACTCTTCACTTCAGAGTTCACAACATTCATCGGATGTCATGAAGCTTCATAGATATCAATTCAAGAAGTCTGTTCGTTGGAGGATAAAGCAGGCGATGGCTTCCACATTAGGATTTCAGGATACTGGGGAGCAGCTAAATCTGATGTTCCGTCTCCTAACGAGCAATATTATATCACGAGTGAACATGGCATTAGTGGAGTAGAGAATTACCACTTGTCACCACTAAGATCTAGCGATTACTTGGTTCTGGGACACATCTCTTCGTGTTCTACTTGATCTGTAGCAGAGCACATCTGACACTAACTGGGAACTAAGCACAGCGATAATGTTATCGTAGCAAGCACTAATAGCAGAATCGAAGTAGCAAGGCCATCTTGTCTTGCGTGGTGCAGTGCACATGTGTAGATATTGAGCAAGGGCGTATGCTTACGATATCTTTCATCGTAACGCAGTCACATGTTCCAAAGTTTTCACCCGGGATTGCATGGTACGTGTCGCCTGCGACACGGTAACTCCGAAGCCGCATGTATTGCAGTGGAACTTCATAAGTGCAGGGCACAAATTGTAATAATTTGATTGATGCTTTGAGTCTCTGGGGACAAAGTACAGCTTTGCAACGCCAGGTTATAGCCCTGCATCTTTTCCTCTAATTCCAGGGTCCGGCCAAGAGTCATAGATAGTGCGGGATTTTACCCTTCTCGACATAGTGGTACTGTCAATACATGAAAGTATCGTGGGTTAGATGATACCGTCATGAAATTTTGCGCACAGCTAGGCTACGTCTCAATGATTTTTTTGCTATATGGGCATCTCAGATTCGACCTTTGACAAAAATGGCGGACATTTTCAAGGTGGCCGCCATCAATTATATGGTCTTTGATATGATAGATTCAATCAATTGCAGGGATGGGAAATCTTAATTTATTTGTATCGCATATCTGACAACAGTAGTTTTGCTAACCATATACCAGTTGGAAATGGCAACGAATTGAAATCTTGAGGTAATATATAAGATTATTGTAATCTTAGCACATGCTTACGATTCCTAAATAGGGACCACCTGGGTCAAGTTTATCAAAACACCTCAGAATTATTTGCTTCTTAATCTTATGCCATTCCCTATGTAGGTAGCGCATCTGTGCACAATAGCTGATGTGGAGACCTGCTCAATTATTCTTTAATTACAACTAAATATGCTGCAAGTCATCATAGGTGTAGGAACGTCTCAAAAAGTGGAAGGGTCAGAGTCAACAGCAGGGTGGCACCCAGGAATCTCGCAAAATACCGCGATTGAGCACTTTTGGATAGATAACCCGAGAATTTCAAGAGCGAACAAACAACTTTCGCCGTTAAGGGAGATGGGGTAGGCGACTAACAGCAGCATGTGATGCTGAAAAAGGACTATCATCGTCTTATATTATATTTTTTTTTACAATATAAGTACTTTCAAATTCACACTTCTTGCCTGACTTAGAACTCTTTTCACGACTGATGGATGATTTTTTTATACTAGGTTTATCTCCCTGGTGCGAGTGAAACCATTACTATTGCTGTTTAATCAAAATTTCGTCAACTTCCGCTAAGTGCATGTGTGTGGGGGAGGCATAAATGGAAAGGATTAAAAGCAGAAAAGACGGGTGATCGCTGGCTGAACATTCTTTATTCGGTATCTGGCAGACAAATATTGGCAGGCAAACATAATTGAATAGTGTTCGTGTATATTTTTGTAAATGTATATGGTTCTGAAGGCCCCGCCACTTTTTACCAGAGTCGGTACGCTTTGGAGGGCGAGGTGCATTTTTGTTCTCCAGTTGCGCTCTTAGGATCCCCCTGTGCTTATTTGTGGTTCCTCGCTCACATTTTGTGGGATCCCAAGACGATATTTGGGGCTCCAGTCCTGAAGTCCCCCTGCGACATTTCAGGTCCAGGCGCATGGTTCCGGGGGAATACGACGCCAGTTCTCTAGGCTCGACACAATTTTTGTTGACTTTTCCTGAATTATGCAAAGTCCGAGCCACGGCCTGATTTTTTCGGGCCACCGGCGACATATTTTTTTGTGTGTGTGGGGGGGGGGTCACATGGCGATTTTTTAACCTCCGGTGCGTTTTTAGGTGCCGTATGCGATATGTTAAGGCATCTGGTGGTATGTTTGAGCTAAGGAGCGATCTTCCTGGCTCGGACATACATTTTTATGAATCTCTTTTGAAGGGATCCGGCTTGATCTTTGTCGGGTTTCGATGCGATCTTGGGGCCACGCTGTGCTTAGCTGGGACCGCCGACGCAACCTTTTGGGAGCCCTGAGGGGAATTTTTGATGACCCGACCAGGATTTATATGACTAGCGACATGAATTTTTGGTCCAAAGTGCGCCAAAGCGCGATATGTTTTTGAGGGGGGATTTGGTGCTAGTTCTCAAATCGTGTTGTACTTATCTGGGTCCCAGTGTTAAGTTGGCTCTCCCGGCACAAATTGTCTGGTTCGGTGCAAGCTTGTTGGCATGCGAGCGGTCACCATCGTGATTTTCAAGGACCACAGTGCGACGTTTTCTCCTCCCAGCGTGGTTTTCAGGGGCCCGATCCAACTTTTTGTGCCCCCAGTGCGATTATCAGAGGTCACGGCCCGACGTTCTTGGACCCAGTGTGATTTCGAGGGCCCGAACAGTCTTTTTCGGGTCCAGCGTCATTTTCGGGGCCACGGATAAACTTTTTGGCCCTCGGCGAGATTCAGAGTCACAATCACACCTTTTTAAAGCCTTTGCGTAATTTCATGGGGCACTTGCGTGACTTATCGGTGTCCCGGCGCGACTTCCAACAGTATTTTCGCGAGTCCGGTCCCACATTTTTGGACTACCAACTTCATTTTTAGGGACCCGGGACGATTTTTGAGGTCTTCAATGTGATTGTTAGGGGCCTTGGTGTGATTTTGAGAGGCTCCAGCCTCTTTTTAGGGACTCCTGCGCGACTTTTTGGCGGACCCATTGATATGTGTGGGCCCCTTTGCGATTGTAAGGGACTCCAACATGATTTTTAGGTAGCGTGACGCTATTTTTCCGCACCGAGGCGCAATTGTTGGGGCCCACAACCTATCATGGAGAGGGGGACTGCTCCAGTGCTTCCTCCCTTAGGTACGCCACTGTGCATGCCCCAATGATTGCATAGCTCAACCATGACGTCTATGGAGTACATCGCACACCATCGACATTCCTATGCCCTTTTGACTGCTTGCACCATAAGTATTATTAAGAAATATACACCCTGCAATTTGCCTAAATTCATCTAATTATCTTCGGGGTTCTTAAATTTAAGCCTGGACGTGCACATCAGTGGACGATGAAAAGACTCAATTGTAGTCTCCGTTGTAATTCGGTGTTTTGTACTTTTAGTCAAATGTCTTCATCGACTAAATTTTGTGATCAGCGTCTTTGCTAAGCAGAGATTGTTACATATGCCATGACACCGCCATTTTATCGAACCATTTCTGTTCAACGACATAATTTGAATACAATGTTGAACGTGCTGTCAATGCCACTACGCAGTTACCCAACTGAAGGGTATGTGCGAACCGTATGTGCGACGAGGGAGAGCCGCCTGCGAGGGACGAGCACTCGGGTTACCAGGCTCACTGGTAGCATTGTGGACGGGGGAAGTGGGCGGACGTGATATGCCCTCTGTATTGTGGACGGGGGAAGTGGTCGGACGTGATATGCTCTCTGTATTGTGGACGAGATGGGTATGTGTCTGCTCCCTCCACATATGCCCGATGGGCACAGTCGTGATCTGCTCATTGACATAAGACCACCTGAAAGTGTATGATCCGTATGTGTATGCATGATGCATCTATGGGGAGTCGGATTGCTCCACCACTGGCCATCATATTCTTGAACGCAGTTGAGACACTCCTCCTGACGTCAAATCAACACCAGCCCACAACATGTATGCACTAAATTGATAATGTCCTGGGTATTTGGACACACGGATCAAAAGCACTCCACGATTACTTCAATTTTCTCAACAACTTCCGTCCCTCCATAAAACTATCCATGGAGCGCAGTGACCATTCTAGTAAACAACAAGTACCTTTCCTGAAACACTTCTGACCATCAACAAGGACGATTATCACATGACCGAGCTATACATAAAACCGATGGCGGCACCCATAGCCCTTCCATATTTCTCGGCACACCCCATCCAAACAAAAAGAGCAGTTTTGTATGCACAGACATTGAGATCAAAGCGTATCGGACCTAATGCTAATGCCTAGACTCATGGCATGCAAAAAATCGACACTTTGTTTCTGGCAAACCACCTCGCATGATCAAAAGAGCAATGTTTCAGGTAGCACACCCCATGAGAAGTGCACATACACAAACGCGACGTTCAGACCCCAGAGACAACGCAACTTTCGTCAGCCTCCCCTACATAGATGTTGAGCTCATCAAAAAATAACAGCGGCAATCAAAACCTTAAAACTATCAATACGTGTGGCATTGCAGAGTAGGAAAACACTTTCAGAAACATTGACCAAGTCCGCTCTCAACTAACACCCGTGTCCTGCTGGGAGAAAAAAGTGTCACCGTTGTCTCGCAGGACTTCAAAGCAGATGCAACACACGGAACAGCGTCTGCCTTATAACATGCCAGCTATGCCTACCATGGGACATGACGTATATATGGTAAACAAAAAGCATTGTCAGGGACAGACCTAATGTGCACTTGGAGACGCTAAAAATACAACCGCTAATATCCCATTTGGCGAACACTTCACAATCACTCATGGGAGCAGCACTTTTGACTCTAAAACACTCAGCATATCTACTCTGCAAGTCTGCAAAGATGTAGCTGAGCTCAAAATCACCGAACCAATTGAAATTAGGGCCAAAAGACCTCCATTAAACACAATGACAGCATCCTGGACCCTCAGAAAACCCGGTTCCTTACACCACCTGAGGAAAGCACACATGCATTACAACCGCAGCCGCAGTTGACACATGCATAATACACACACGGATCATAAATTGTATGTATTTTACGAGTAGGTAGATATTGTTACATATAAAATGAAGGCGATTCACTGTGCGGTGGCACGAGATGAGGTGCATTAGGCGTGTGCTTTTGTGATTTTTTAAAAGCAAAATGTTTGCTGTTGAGGAAGGCCTGTGACAGAAATAGATACAGTGGGAATTTGGATCTATGTCTTTGTTTTATTATGAGCATAAGGTTATTTTACGCCTTTTTATCACTGATATGAAACACTCATTTGCTTTGTATCGATTCAGTGCTCCATTAGAAATTGCAAGATCGCCATTAGTTAGCCATTTCTAGATCAGCTCTGCTTTAGACGCAGGCTGGCCGTTCAGATCGCGGCCAGCTCGCCTCCTCTGGGAAATATGAACCGGGCTGCGACGTCGGGCGCTTAGACTTGCAGGCTGGGAAACGGACGACTGCAGTGGCGGACACAGCTGTTGAACTGTTCATCATTTTGTCAACGTGTCGAGTATCTTCAGATCTGTATGCTGCTGCGCCGTTGGTTCATTATCTTTTCCCTACCACTGTCATGTGTAAGTGTCCTTAGAGATCAAGCTGAAGACGCCACTGGAAACGTGCACATCTCACTCGGTACGGCGAGGGTGAGGCACTGTATCGTGCGGTCGTCGGGGAGGGGAGGGGTAGTTGATGCGTGGTCTTCCCACGCCGGCTTGGGGCTGGGCTGTTGGGAACTGACGCCAGCGGATGGTCGGCTTATTCAAAGGCCGATGTGGTTGACTGGTTTAAGGTCGATACACATATGTTTATTGGCAAGGTGCTGAACGATATGTAAAATGTATGGATTATTAAGCTTGAAATCATGCTGCTCGCATGCACATGCAGCTAGTACAGCATCTAAGCCAACTCATGCAATCAGCTACCCATTTTGTATGGGCCGTGATAATTCGAATTTCTACCTTAACTAGCGCAGAGTACCATTTGCCGTCCACTGAAAACGCTTGCCAGACTTGCCAGTTAGTAACTTCTAATTCAGTGTGGGCTGAAATCCTGTCCCCCAAGAGGGATTTTCGGGAACGGATTTCGTGTATATTCAGGGTGAAAACAAAAAACGCGACTCATTTCCTTGGCGCGTTATACGAAAAAAAAACTCATCTCCGTGCCGCTTTCACTTTCTTGTGGACATTCCATAGTCAGAAAAATTAGAACAATAATTATGTATATTTATGCCTTGAAATACATCTTATTAACCACAAATAAAGCAAGAATTAGCTCATTCAAGCTGTGGAGATCGTTCAGGAAGTAATCTGATATCAGTACTACTTATTGAATTTTTAAGTTTAATGAGGTGAAATGCATCATTGGTGTAGGTACTGTGATGCCAGTATGGGAAACTGCCACTCCAACTTCAAAGTTGGGAAGGCAGGGCCCTCTCAACTTCCAAATACATGCTTGATAAAAATACAGTTGGGAAAAAATGTTTTAAAAATACCCCGTGTCTAAAGCAAAGCGGCCGAAGTCAGGTTAATTTTTCGGATGTGTGGGCGTACTTTAGGATAGCATCTACCGTACTTATCTGATGACGTTGCGTGATAAGCTCATGTTCTTCTCTCTCGCTACAGCCTTCTCACCTCAAGAGCAACAATTGTTACGCTTGAGGTGAAGCAAACTGTAAAGACGTCATTGTTGCAATCATTGGGCAGGGGAAACCGAATCAAGTTGACACAACTTTGGCGAAACTCAACATAATTCATCATTTTGGAGACGTAGCGAGGAGATGTCAGTTCGCAGCCGGCCCGATAAGGCCTGGGACGAGCTATCGGGCGCCGTGTCGGTGCATTGACGGCAATTCAAACCTTCGGCCCAAATTCCGCCGTTGAACTGGAATTCATTGATCGGGTGTTGAGGTCATGGTTCACGCAACGAGCTCTGCTTAGCAACAGAGCCCTGCCTCATAAAGCAAACCCAGGAAGAACTTGGATTAAATTTATGTAATGGAATAAAATTTGAGTAATATATCAGGGATTTAATGTTTACTTTCAGTCCATTTTAATCATGAATTTAAACGCATTCACAGTCGCAAAGTTGGGAGAACATAGTAATGATAGCCGACACTTCAAAAAATAACAAATGGGCGACAAATTAGAAATTAAGGGTGAAGCAAAGGGATTTAAACTTTACTTTCGGTCCACAAATGTGTCACATCGTCACCATTCCGCAGTCAGAAGTCGAAAGGACTCGGGTTTGTTTTTTGTGCGAGATGAGGGTGTCAGTAGCAACATGTGCAACAGTAGCAATGACAACCGGCTTCATGCTTTTGGAGAGACCGGGTTGTAGACCCGGTCTCCCCTACTACTGTTGTCACGTTTATTTCATGTGTTTACATGGAAACCTCGCAAGCTGCCACCTGGACTGTGCCATTTTGATCCTCTTAGGCCATGGCGTGTAGCGACTCGTAATACATTGGCTTCAGTACTTTCATAATCATAGGCATCACAATTTGTTTTTAAAACGCTGCGAAGAGGACATTGCAAAACATTGCAATACAAGATGTAGGGTTGGGTGTTACGAAGACTGAGACGGTATCTTGTGGTTAGGTTAAGTGAGCCATTCACCTCAAAACAAAGCTCAGTCCACTGCAGTCGATGCGGGCTTAAGCCCCCCACCTCAAAACAAACAAACAACAAGACGCTGGGAATCCCCTTAAAAAATATCGCCCGACCCCACAACGGCGATAGTGAGTGCTCAAACAAACCTTGCTGGGCTCCAAACAAATCGCGCCGCAGCCTAAGACAATCGTACCAGAACCCAAAATTCGTCAGACCCATCCTCCCGAAAAATCGCGATGGAAGCAGAAAAATTGCACCGTGGGACCCAACTACAGTTGCTCTACTTGACACATACGTTATATTCATCTTTAGATCGAAATCTTGACTTTACATGTATATATTTGGACATACAAAAATATTTTGATACTATATGGCATGCAGGGCTTATTTTTAAGGGCAAAAACCATTGTGGGATTGACGGCACTGCATTGATTTGGCTGCAATCATACTTACATAATAGGGAACAACGTGTAAGGGTAGGAAACAGCCTTTCACCACCAACTACCATAAATGCGGGTTGCCCACAGGGTTCTTGTCTTGGGACCCCTTTTGGCATTAATATATTTAAATGACTTGGCAGACATGATTACAAATGAAATCCTTTTTTTTCGCTGATAACACGTCGCTTTACGCTTCACATATACAAGGCTCACTAGAAGCACAACAATCGATTCAAAAAGATCTCGATATTATACACAAATTTGGAACAACATGGGGCATACAATTTAATGCGGCAAAAACGATCCAACAAAGATTCACATGTAAGAGTATCAGTAAACCGCTAAATCTCAGAATGGGAGGCATAGGCTATGCTTAGGAAATCATAGGAAATCATAAACACCTCGGCCTTACATTTTCTTCCGACTTGCGCTTCCATAGTCACATAAACGGTATTATCCTAAAGGTCAATTGTGCACTAAGCCCCCTTTATCCTGTTGCAAGTAAGATTCCCAAACAAATCCTCTGTAACTTGTATAAAATTTACATTCGGCCTCTGTTTGACTATGCAGATACTATATATGACGGACATATAACAATATCTGATGCACTCAGACTTGAGAAATTACAAAAAAGAGCAACTAGATTAATCACAGGTGAACTATATAGAACATCATCCGGAAAAATTAGACCGAAATTGGGATTGGATGAGCTAAAAACACGGCGAGAAATTCATAAATTTCTTTTGTTCCACAAAATCAAGCACGCAGGTCCGGGTCTACCAACTTATATTAGAAAACTAGTTACTGAACCACGACATACAGTTACAGGAAGGCGTCTCAGAAATTCAACTACACTGACAGTCCCGCTAAATAGAATCGCCTTGTTCCAAAAATCGTTTTTCCTGGCTACAACAAAGGTGTGGAACAATCTTCCTGAAAATTTGAGGTATGAACGAAACATCAATAAATTCAAGAGGGCAATTATGGGTCGCACAGGTGCCACGATACCGCCACAATATTATTGTCTCGGTACGAAACCAGGCAACACGCTGCATGCAAGGTTCAGGATGGGCCTCACTGAACTAAACGCAGACACATTTGTTGTCAATCCTCTACATGACCCATCATGCTCATGCGGCTATTCCAAACAAGATGCAATTCATTTCATATTTCACTGTCCTCTTTATGCTTACCATATAAATATTATATTTACCAAACTGAGAAACACGACAGATATGTTCACTAACTTAACCGAAAAGAAGATTTCACAAACGCTCATTTTTGGAAATGGTCTCGGTAAGAACCTTCAGCTGTGTGTAGCCTTAGCATTTCAGACGTTTCTTATCAACACAAAACGCTTTAACACAAAAAATTAACATACAGAACTAACCAGGTGCTGAGGGTGCGGGCGCAATATGAGTACCACACATGTGTGCATACTTTGTGACGATGGGGCCCGGGCGGCGATTGTCGCACCGTGTCGGTGGTCAAGTTTTATTGGATGGAAACGTTGTTGCGAGAGGCACCTCGAATTAAGATCATTTTGGTCTTTTGTGCCAATCGCAAAATTGTTCATGCTATGTGTGCTATGATGTGCTAAATAAATAAACAAACAAACAAACAAAACGTTCTTCGACTGTATATTCAAAAGTTATATTGTTCCACTAGATTGCCGACGCCTCGTGCTTCCGACATGATCACTGAATCCCAGCAATTGATCACGAAATCCGAAACGTTGGAAATTTCTTGAAATATTAGTAATTCATTTTTAAAAAAACCTTCAATGGTTATAAAGACATTGCAAGTTATATTTTTCTCCCATTTATGCTTAGATTGTACTCCGCTACTAATTTTTAGTGCTTATTTTTAGGGCTAATTTTCAGTGCCTCACAATTTGATTCCTCATCTATGACACTTCGTTTTGACCTGCCCACCCTCCCTCCGTCGGAATCATGGATTAAGCAGTGGTGAGCTGCTTGCAACAGTCTGACATGTGCTGTCTAATTCGCAGGTGCTGGATTGGTGTTGGATTCCAAAGGCAGCTTAATAAATGTCACTCGTCGCAGATTTGGACACTTGAAAGCCGTTACTCGCGCTCTCCTTTCCGACTCCATTCTCTGTGCCATGTCCTGTGCTCTATTCTTCACCCGAAAATAATGCATTTCGTGTGTAAAAATAGCTTGGATCTCGACGTGTCCAATCTGATTATAATCTGCTGAAATCCACATTTCCTTCACGAGGTATATCAGTTATTTTTTTCTAACTCATATTGTTCACAACCGAAGCCTACGTACCGTACATGCGTTGCATCGCGAATTATCTACGACGCATATGACAGCGACCAAATGCCCACTGGTCGAATTCGCTGGATCGACAAGACATCGGTGTGAATGAAAGCGGCGACAATTCAGGGGTGACCACTGATCTGTATGCAGTTTTGGCTTCGAGAGGTGTTTTATTAGCCAATATCTCTCATATAGTCATGTATCCAGTTCTTCAGATACCCATCATGTATCATGTACTCATTACTTGTCGGTAATTAATTGAAGCTAAAAAGGCAGTATTTGCTAAAAATACAGTATTTAACATGTGTGCTAGATCATACCAACATTTTTGGTAAACTTGAATAGCTTTTTAATTGTCCATATTCAGAAACACTTTCGTTTCATCTATTTGTTTCATACTTATTGTCAGGCTACATAGCATTTTCACACGTCTGGACACCTCCATAAATTGCCACTCGATGAAATGCGTAATGTTGTGTTGTAAGACAAAAGCGCCATGCCAAGATAAAAGGGGTTATTCTCGACACCGTGTGAGTTCAGAATTCCAACCTTGCCTGGGGTCCATTTGAACGTGGATGAACGTGAATCATTTGAACGTAGACGTGTCACCCATAGGGCCTATGGGTGACACGTGTCACCATAGACGTGTCACCCATAGACGTGTCACCCATACTGCATGCCATTGCTAAACCATGCGGCGAACCACTGGTTGTGGATGCAGTACCACCCTAGCTTCTCCACGAGGCAGTGCTCAACACTGTCGAATGCTTTTGAGGTGTCTGCCGTGACTAATGAAATCATCATACCTTTGTCAACATTGCTAGTCGCATATACTACAGCTCAAGCAAGCACTGCCGCCTTCGTCGATAGGTCAGGGCGGAAGCCATATTGTTGACGGAATATAATATGCAGACTAAGTACGTATTGCGTCAGTTTTGTACATACTGTAAGCGCACAAAGCCTACTCACGACCAGCAATATCGACATTGGTCGATAGTTGCACCGCTTAGCATCGTCGCCTTTATCTATCGGCACTATTGTAATGATTTTCCAGTTCACAATGCTACTATTAATAACATGCAGTAGATGCATGCATGCAGATGTCGGCACCGCCGCACAATGATATCAGTACATGACGATCTCATCCGCCTCAGCATGGGCGATAGCTACGGCAGCGCCGCAGGGCGCTGAGAAAGCGTTCCCGCTGCAGAATCATTGCCGGCGTGACGGGAGCAAATTTGGAGCGCCACAGACGCTGCGTTTTCTCAGTCCTTCCCAGGCTGCTAGTCAATGGCGTCACCAGGGAATGGCCAACGCCATATTGCGGGTGGATACAATGTAAATATTGCGAGAGTATCACAGTGCATCTAACATTTTAAGCCAACCGTAAGCTCAGATACAAATAGGTCCGAACAATGTGTGCGTCCTCTCTATCCGCCACTACTCTGCATATCAGTTTCCCACGGGACGGCAGCCGATTGCCAAGCTATGAAACGCTAACAATACAGGCACACAACGAGCTCGTATTCAATAGCATCATCCTGCCATCTACCGAGAAATATTGTTACCTATGCTTCAGCGTTCAATCTGACATTCATTCCTTATTCAACGCGGTAATACCAAGACCGTGCTGCTACCTAGCGAGAGAAAGCTGAACTTATGCTTCTTGGACATCGGAATTGAGAGTAGATCTTCTGAACAATCCAGTCCAGAAAGTAGATCCTCTGAACATACCGGCCCAAGAGTAGATCTTCTGAACATTCCGGGCCAAGAGTAGGTCTTCTGAAAATTCAGTCCCGAGAGTAGATCTTGTGAACACTTCCATCCTCCGAGTAGATCCTCTGAACATTTCCAGTAGTAGATCTTCTGAACATTTCCATCAGTAGATCTTCTGAACAACTAAGGCCTATTTGTAGATCCTCTGAACAATGCAGTCCCGAGAGTAGATCTTGTGAAAAAAAATCTCCTGAAAGTAGATCCTGTGAACACTTTCGTCTTCGAGTAGATCTTCTGAACAAACCAGTCCCGAGAGTAGATCTTGTGAACACTTCCAGCTTTCAGTAGATCCTCTGAACATTTGCATTCGGGAGTAGATCTTCTGAACACTTGAGGCCTATTTGTAGATCCTCTGAACAACCCAGTCCCGAGAGTAGATCTTGTGAAAAACATTCTCCTGAAAGTAGATCCTGTGAACACTTTCGTCTTCGAGTAGATCTTCTGAACAACCCAGTCCCGAGAGTAGATCTTGTGAAAATAGATGTTCTGAAAGTAGATCCTGTGAAAATAAATCCTCTAAAAGTAGATCTACTGAACGTAGGTCTTCTGAAAGTAGATCTTGTGAGCCCCCTTCACTTCTTTTTGGGAACTGTGCGGCCCGGTTCCGGTGACTGGGGTGCGCAATGGCCGGATAACGTGCTGTTATTTGGGTGACCTGAGGTCAAATGTCGGGTCTGGCATCTGTACTGCAGCATTAGTAACATGCGTTTTGCTACTTAATCCCTTTTACCACTTAACCCCTTTTACCACTTAACCCCTTGTACCACTTAACCCATTGTACCATAACCCATTGTACCACTTAACCCCCTTGTACCACTTAGCCCTTTGTACCACTTAACCGCTTTTGCTGCTTAACCCCTTGTGCCACTTAGCCGCCTTTTCCACTTAGCCCCTTTTGTCAATTAGCACCTTTCCAATTAGCCCATTTTTCCATTTAGCCACTTTTGCCAATTAGCGCCTTTTGCCAATTAGCCCATTTAGCCCGGCAACCCTTGAGCAAATTAACCCTCATATATATATATATGTATATACTGCTAACACTACCATCCTGCTTCTACTACCTATAAGTGTCTGCAAGATGTGTGCTGTGTTCTGTTGAAAGATGACTTTATGCACTCATCCTGGACGTGCATGGTGAGGGGCGCATGAGTGTAGTAGTTGTATTACCGATGTAGAATGCGTT